>JAJOZX010008491.1:0-184371 GCA_023014485.1 Bathynomus jamesi
ATTTTTACATCCAAAGATATATATTTTCTTTGCACTTTTGACACATTATGATCATTTCCACTAGAAGGCCTTTTGCCAGACATTACGGAGGCTTTTATTCATTGTAATTATACACAATTAAACAACAAATGGCGGTTGAACAATGGCGGGCGGGAGAAGGAGACAAGCGAAGCTCTTTGTTGATTGGCTGATGAGAAATGTAAACAAAACATTGTCACGATTGCTTTTTGAAGAATCTGGCTGCGTTTTGAACCGCTGTATGAATTATAATTTTTTTTTGTTTTTTAGCAAAACAAGGCCTTTTTTTTTTTTTTTTTTTTTTTTACAAAAAAGGCCTCCAGGACAGATTTCGTTATAAAGGAGGTTCGTTCCCTGAAGATCCGTTAATCGAAGTATTACTCTCTCTCTCTCTCTCTCTATATATATATATATATATATATATATATATATATATATGTCGGGTGATTTTCACAGTTAAACACGTGAAATGAATGAATGATGCAAACCCACAAAGAAAAAAAAAAATGATTCCAAGGTCTGTTATGTATTCAGCAATACCTCGTCAGGGAATTGTTGAATACACGAAAGATTTGGAATAATTTTTTCTTTTTCCTTGTAGGTTTGCATTTTATATATATATATTATATAACACACACACACACACACTCGTATATTTGTCCAACACACACACACCCTCTTTGTTTCACATTATTTCCGAGGTTCATCGTTTCAGAATGAGTAAAATAATAATACTGATAATAATAATAATAATAATAATAATAATAATAATATTGAAGAATGTAAAACAAATAGTTTTGATGGAGCAAAATAGTTAGTTTCAGAGTTTTACAGTCAAAGAATTTAATATTTGAAAAACTGTTTCGACAAACACGTACTGTCAAACGTTTGAAAGTGGATCAATAGAACACCGTCAAAAGTGTTTCTCTAAAGCAAATCAACATCAAATCAGTCCAAGGACGAACTTGAACGAAACATTACATAAAGTTATTCAATAACGTTCTTTCGAGAGATTTTGGAAGTGTGAAAACCTCGTAAAATCATATTTAAATAAAAATCATACTGAAAAATGACGATTACTTCGCGAGAAATATGAATTACTGGACAAAGAAGAGATGGTTCAAAGTCATGTTGAAATGACGTCACAAGTTACATCCGGGTTTTCTATAGTTTTTTTTATAATAAAAGTCAATAAATAACAAGAAGTTCATTGAATCAATATATTTAGAATCGAGTTGCTTTCCTTTTGCATTATGTAAAGCTGACGTGCCCCGCCGCCTCGGCATTCCACTGATAAGTCTCGTTATTTGTTCTTGATGACAAGCGTCGTGCTGTCTATTTACTTTTGTCAACCCTATGTATATAATCTATCCATGATGGGATTAATTTGACTAAGATGATCACGAGGTGATAGGATACATAAATGCATACAGTTCTACACGAGGGTTTAACCCCTGAACCTTAGGGATACAGCACCATTGCTCCTGCAGTGGCTAGCTATGCCAAACCATATAGTTTATTTATGATACGAGGTTGTTGCGTTCTACCGAAAGCAAAAGAGCCTTATAACTCATGACAGTAATGTCTGCATTTCTCGTTTCATATAAAAACGAAACCTAAAACGTGACTTATCGACAAGCGTTTTGTTTTTTACGCAGGAAAGAGAGGCCAAGGGCGAGCGCCCGCAAAAATGCACCTCTCCTCTTCTCTATAAAAGGAGAAGAGAGACGAAATCAAGGTCCAGGGTCTCTGAGATGCCTAGACACTCTGCGTTTGAAAGATTGGAGGTCATACACAGGTGGAAAGATGGATTGAGAAAGGTTGTTCCAGAGTTGACCAGTTGAGTAAATGAAAGACTGAGAATACCAATTAACTCTTGCGTTAGAGAGTTGGACAGAAAAGGAATGAGAATGTGTCGAAAGTCGGGTACTGCGAGTTCTACTTAGAGGAGGAGGCATGCAGTTACAGAGTTCAGAAGAGCAGTGTGTTATAACAGCGATAGTAAAGAGAGAGGGAGGCAACATTGCGGCGAAGAAGAGGGAAGAAGAAGAAGATCGCCAGTAGAGCGTCCCTTGCGGAACCCATACTGTCGATCTGAAAGATTATTTTGAGTAGAGAAGCGTTTAAGAATCTTTCTATTAGGGATAGATTCAAAAATCTTAGAAAGGCAAGAAATCAAAGCAAGTGAACGATGGATAGTTGAGGGTTGAGAGCGGACACCTTTTGGGACAGGTTGAGTGAAAGCGAACTTCCAGCAGGAAGGAAAAGTACCAGATGAAACAATGACGAAAGAGTTTGTCTAAGCAGGGTGTAAGCACAGAAGCACAGTTCTTGAGAACAACATGGGGGATCCCATCAGGACCGTACGCCTTCCTATTGTTGAGCCCAAATAGGGCAGAAAAACTTCTTTCAGACATAATTAAGTCAGAGTGGGAGAAGATTGAGGAAAAACACTGGAATCGTCCAGGGTTGAGTTGGAGGTAAATGTCTGAGCGAAGAGTTCAGCTTTATCAGGAGAAAAGGCGGCAACTGAGCCGTCAGAATAGAAAGAGGAGGGAAAGAAGAAGTAGTATAGAAGTAAAGTTGTTGGACAGGTTTTTGGCTAGGTGCCAGAAAGGGCGAGAAGAACTAGAATTTCATGGGAATCAAAGAAGTACTGCCTAAGGGGCAAAGGCGCCTCCCTCTTGGGAGAATCCAAAGGCTGAACTGGAGCGATAGAACAGGAAACAGATATAAGATTGTGGTTGGAGGAGCCCAACGGGAGAAAAAAAAAAAGCAGTTGAGAGAGTTATTATTGAATGTTCCACTCATCCAATTTAAGTCAGGTACTTTGAGAAAAATTCGTAATAACGTTTTTGTTTAGCTAAATATAACTCATACTTGCTGTTCATATGGTGTTCAATATCCAATACTCAACCCGCAATACACACTCGCATGCGCACGCACATTTTCTCTCTCTCTCTCTTTTTTATATATATATTATATATATATATATATGTATGAGAGAGTGTGTGTGTGTGTGTGTGTGTGTGTGGTGTGTGTGTGTGTGTGCGTGTGCGCGCGCGGGCACTGTCGGAGGAGTTTGTGACAGTAATCAGAGACTGATTCTTCTTGAATCAGTCTTGGTGCGACGGAGTATAATTATATGATTTATCTAAATACTCGGACAAACCGCAAGGTGGTCTTTGGCCCGCAGTGATGAAATGAAGCCTTTTTTTTTTAAATTTTATTACTAAAATCGCTCATAAATGCATGGTGAAGCTTAGTTTAATTTAGTGTACGATGATAGTTCTTTCGATTACTTCCCACTTAATGTTATTCCCATTTTCATTCACGGTCCGTAAATGGGAATTACAAATTTAGGAATGGTTTCTTCATTTGGGAGAGAGTGGAAACAGATAGGAATTGAGGGCCCGAGATGTATTTTCTGTAACTTAAACTTGAAGTGAAGAACAAAACGGGAATAACTGACGGGGAAGCGACTTTTCATTCTGTCTTTTCTTATTCAGTTTCCTCTTGCGAATAATTGTGTACACGAGGTAAATGTACGCACATAGTATATTTTATATATATATAATACACACAGACCGTGCATGGAACAAGGAACTCTTCTGAGAAAATTAAGTCCACTATAGTCCGAATAAGTAATGGTAAATGACAAACACTATACTTTTTCTTTTTCTTGATGTTAGCCTGACGTGGCAACGGGTCACTCGGTCTGTGTGTATAATGAAAAAATCTCAGGGGACCATTCTGAGTTCAATATATATATATATATATATATATATATATATATATATATATATATATATATATATATAAATATTTAATACATGAAACCCAAAGAAGACAGTAATGCTTTGTTTTGCATGTTATTGCATAACACATCAAATTTTTCACTTATTTGCAGATCCTGTTGTGCCTGAGTGGGAGGCATTGGTGATTGACCGAAACAAGTGGCAACTCCGCAGGAGAAAGCAAAATGTGTTGTTTGGTTTGCGGAGTCAAAGTCCGTGATTACTGTTCAACTGAACTACCGCTGTCATTATGGCAAGAACGCTCCTTCCAATCATAGCATTAGGAACTGGCACCGCGAGTTTCTGGAGACAGGCAGTGTGATGGACAAACATTGGAGTGGACGTGCCAGTATTTTAGACGAAACGGTTGCTAGTGTTCAACAGGCTTTCCAACGAAGCCCTCGAAAGTCCGTTCATTGCGCCTCACAGCAACTTGTACTCCTGTTGCTGACATTGACACTCTTCGTGCGAGGATTTGCGATATCATCAACAGTGCCCCGAGAGATATGCTAGCGAACGTATGGCGTAAACTCGAATTTCGCTTGAATGTGTTACGTGTAACTAACTGGGCACATGTTGAAATTTATTGACAAACATAATAAACTCGATGTTTTACGCAACAACACACAGAAACAAAGCATTACTGCGTTTTCTTTAGATTTCACGTAATTATTAAAGTTTATAATCGGGAGAGAACTTTGTGTACACCTTGTATGTTTGAAAAATTCTTGAAATAATAGTTATAACAGGAAATAGTGACGTTGGCAACTCTCTCTCTCTAATAGACAGAGTTTATTTCCACAACAGTTTCGATGCCCACTGGCATCCTCTTCGGGTGGATACAGAGGATGTCAGTGGGCATCGAAACTTGTGGAAATAAACTCTGTCTATTAGAGTGGGTTTTTATTATCATATTTTGACCTCTCTCTCTCTCTCTCTCTCTCTTTTTATAGAAACCCGTTCCGAAAATTTTTACAATTTTTATTCCATTAAAATAAAGAAATCATTATAAGAAATGATAGTTTATAATACAGGGTGTTTATAATACAGGGTGTTTCAGGTTGACCCAAGAAATACCAAAATACCAAATATCAAATACCAAATACAAACTACAAATTCCGCCAATTTCCATATTTCTTGGGTCGACCTGAAACACCCTGTATATTCAAGAGAGAAATGGCTATTTTTCTAGGCACAAATAATTTATACGTCTGATATGCATTAATAAAAAAAAAATGGTCTGATATGAATATGCCGTTTGGAAACGTACATGGAAGCTTTCAGGCAAAATTGAGGGCCTTCATCTCATTTATTATTAAATAAGATACGAGGAAATTGAGATGAGAAAATAATAATAATAATAATAATAAATAATAATAATAATTAATAATAATAATTAATAAAATAAATAATAAGAATTTTAGAAATGATCTCGTATTGTTGCATATTTGAATTTTATTCTTGAATATTTATTACATGAAAGACTTTTCTTTTAAATAAAACAAATAATAAAATATATTTAGAAAAGAATAACAAAAATAATAAAATAAATAAATATTAATTAATGTTTGCAGATGATAAAACTGTCTCTTTTTCTTGCAAAAATGTCAATACAGCTAAGAATATATCTCATTCAGAATTCATCAGTGTAATGAAATGGTTGACCACCAATAAACTCTTCCTAAATACCAGTAAAACAAATTTCATGATTTTTACTAATATCTTCATGAACTTAATGTTAATGAAATCGCCATAAAGGAGTGGACTGTAACAAAATTTCTTGGTGTAATGCTAGATAAGAATTTGCAATGGAGTGATCATGTAAATTATATCGCGAAAAAGATTTCAAGGAGCGTTGTTATAATGTTTAAACTTAGAAATGTAGTCCCTAAACAAGTTTTATTGACTCTTTATCATACTCTTGTTCTTTCTTATATAACGTACTGCACCTTTGTTTGGGGAAACTCCGCTAACAACGTATTAAATGATATTTTTGTCATCCAAAAACGAGCAATAAGGTTATTATCTGATGCTGATTTCCCTGATCACTCTAGTGCATTATTTAAAGAGCTAAACCTACTAAAGCTCAACGATATAACCAAACTGGCACATTTTATTTTTATTTACGTGTAAGAACAAAATCATTAATTTACAATGGGTAAATAGATATTTTGTAACTCATCAAAAAATCCACTCGTATCAGACCAGAAATAGATCAAAGCTTGTTATACCTCAATTTAGATTGTCTTCATCTCAAAAACTTGAAACTATGGAATGACTTGCATGCCGATATAAACAATATTGTGAATGTAAATTTGTTTAAAACCAAGTTGAAATCCCGATTAATAATGGCATACTAACAAAAATCTAAGATTAATGTCCACTAATATTGTTTAATATTGTTCATTAATATTGTTTAATATTGTAATACATGTTAACTATTAATAATACTTATTTATTTATTTATTATTATTAATTAATAACAACTAGCTGCTTATTTCTAATAAGAGCCCAGTAAAGCCTAAATCTTAAGGGCCAAATAAAATAAAATAAATAGTCGAGCTTCACAATTATTCATGTCATTGTAAATTGAAAAAATGTATTTATTTTATTATTATCAATAAAGGTTATTGTATTCTATTCTATTCTACAGGGTGTCCCATAAGTCCGGCATCAGAGGAGAAATTCATATTTTTCTATTTCTACAAACCATAATTCATATTTTTCTTATGCTCGGGATGCCAATTTCCCGTCCACCATTCTGTTCAGTGACGAGGCTGTTTTTTATGGAAATGGTGAGGTAAATCGACAGAACACCCGCTACTGGTCTCGAAACAACCCTCACTGGTATACCTCTTCAAAGGAACAAGATGCATCTCGGGTGATGGTATGGTGTGGCATTTGGAAGGATCGCATCATAGGCCCCTCTCTTTTTCGATGAACATGTCACTGGAGGCACCTACCTACGTATGCTCAAGGAAGAAGCATTTCCCAGTGTCTTGAACGAAGAAGGAAATTTCCCAACATGGTTCCAGCAAGACGGCGCTCCTGCACATTACAGCACCCAAGTAAGGGAATACCTGTACCAACAATTCCCTGGTCATTGGATAGGACATCGAGGGCCTGTGGAATGGCCAGCTAGAAGCCCTGATCTCACGCCACTAGATTTTTATCTCTGGGGCCACTTGAAAGCGCTGGTATACGCAGAGAAAATTAGGAGTGTTGAACATTTGCGGCAGCGCATTATTGGGGCATGTAACACCATTACTCCTGACATCATTCACCGTGTGCTTGCTGACTGGGTATCACGTCTGAATTTGTGTATTGAAAATAATGGTGGACATATTGAGCACGTCTGTAAATAAAAGCTTTTGTTTTGCCTTTTTTATTATTTTTCCTATGATGCCGGACTTATGGGACACCCTGTATAATATGATTTATGTACAACACCAGTGGAAAATCTTGTTTTTGGACGATGATGTTTGATGCAAAATGATTTCTCTTTGAATGGCGGGGTAAAGAAAAGTATTGTAACTTTAATTGAAATACAGGGTGTTTATAAAGTTACGTAAGCAATGTTCCCTCTAAGGTGTGCGCGTGTGCGCGCGCACAGGCGTTGTGAAACCCGCGCACACAGCAAAATAAAATGCGCACAGGCTCAAGCGTATCATGAGTCACGACAGTAAATGAAGTAATTTAAAAAATTTCAGTTTAATGAATTCTATAAAGAACAAATTAAGAAATCGCTTGAAAGAAAATCATTTGGACATGCTCATGCGAATTAAAAGTTACCTGAATGATGACGGATGTATTAATCTTCATAGAGTTTATTTGGAATGAGCAAATGCTAAAGATCGTAGGGAGAAATCATGATCATACTTAAATGAAACGCACTTTCATTTAATGTTGTTTTGATTATATTTTATTTTATTGAATTTTATTATTTTTTATTTTATTCCTATTTTATGAATGGATAAAATCATGTATTAATCTTGATAGTCTATTTTAAATTGCTAAATGCTAAAAATTGTTTTGAGAAATGATAACTAAAATAGTCATTTTCAATTAGTTATTTTTATTTTATTTCTTTATTTTGTTGAATTTTATTTTACTATTTTTTATTTTATTCATATTTTTAGAATGGATAAAATGTTTTCTTTTTTAGGAATATATAATATTGTAAACAGTTTTTTAATATCCATTTAATAGTACCGTAATGATCAAGCTATCACCTTATGGAAATAATATTTATTAAGTATTTAATATTTATATATATTTCATTTTGAAGATAATAGCACTCAGAAAAGTTTGCACAATTTTTCACCATGAATCTAAATGTATGCACAACGAAAATTTCTTGCGCACACGGACTAAAAAAAATTAGAAGGAACATTGCACGTAAGTGAATATGGATGTACGCTGCACCATATTCACTCGCGTGACTTTATGGACACCCTGTATATACTAATAACAACAGCGAGTTGCGTAAATCATGCAGTTTTAAATATTTAGCTCTGTAAACATTGGGAGATGCGAGAATGCCTGTTATTATTATTTACAAGAATTTGCAGGCATTTTTTACGGATGACTTCCAAAGGATGTTTTACATATTTCTTCGAGCTGTAATGCGACACAATACGAATGTATGGATGAATGAGTAATATAGGGCTAGGATTGCGTTTTGAGAAATAAGGTTTAATTAGTTTGAATAATATCAAAAGAAATCTTGATTTCTTGGATTTGATAAGTTGTACACGACCCTATAAATTAAATTTTTTATCTAAATTAACCCAGTAGTGCCCATTGGTAGAATTTCCTACCGACAAAATTTTTTGTCATTATTGCATCACTCTTTCTTATATTCACGTGATCTTCGGTACGAGTCATTGATATGACGCAATCTAAAAGATTGAGTCATATCAATGACTCGTACCGAAGATCACGTGAATACAAGAAAAAGTGATGTAATAATGACGAACAATTTGTCGGTAGAAAATTCTACCAACGGACACTGATGGGGTAATGCCAAGCACTTTAACCATTTTTTTTATACAGGAAGGAGGGGCCAAGGGCAAATGCCCGCAAAAGCGCCCCTCCCATAGAAGAGAGTGGTTGGTATTCCCAATTTTTATTTGACAGTTTGTATTAATATCGTTTGTGGTAATCATATATGATAATTTTGTCAGGTTCAATAAAAGCTTATAAGCACACATCTATTTATACACATTCTTTAATTATCTTTTCTGTTCATTTATCAGAAGGTCTAAATTATCATGTGAAGCGTGAGAATTAAAAATTTAATATGATATTTTCAAAATATTTAATTTAAAGTTAGCAATATGGAAATAGGGCCGTAACTGGATTTAAGAGTAGGGTATATAGAGTAAAAACTCAGTAAAGAGAGAGAGAGAGAGAGAGAGAGAGAGAGAGAGAGAGAGAGAGAGAGAGAGAGAGAGAGAGAGACTATATTAAGGTTTTGCGTACGTTATGTTTTCCACTTACTGTACGTGGAATTACAGATTTGTGGATTAGTGATTTTTCAATAGGATAAGTTTATTTAATATTACGTTAAATAACGTAATTATCTTTTAACATCTAAAAAGCACTTTTATTTAACCACTTAAATTTCAGTTTTAACATTTAGTTAATTCCACAAAAATAATCTCTCATATAAAAACAAACATTATATATATATATATATATATATATATATATATATATATATTATATATATATATATATATATATATATATATATGTACAGTACAGTATATACAGTATATATATATATATATATATATATATATATATATAATATATACACACATTTTTACTGCAAACACGCAGTATAATTAACGTAAAGAACGACGCTTGTATAGGATAATATCCGCGCAAGATGAGGAGGGAGAACGAAACAAATGAAGATCCCGGGTTCGATTCCCGGGTGGTTACCTCATTTTTCATTGTTTCGTTCTCCCTCCTCATCTTGCACGGAATATTCTCCTATACAAGCGTCGTTCTTTACGTTATATATATATATATATATATCAAAGCTATTGACTTCTCCTTAGGGAAACAATGTAAACATTGTGTATTTACCTATTGAGGTAATTTAATTTTAGTTTTTATAGTGATGAAATTTAATTTAATTTTAGTTTTTATAGTGATGAAATTTAAATGTTTTAATTTTGTATTGATGCAATTTTCATTTTGCTTTAAGGTTTTAATTTTAATGGTCTTAATATTGTATTGATGTAACTTTCACTTTTCAATTTTGTTTTAAGGTTTTAAGACTTAACTCACTGATGATGACAAAAGATTTGTCGAAACGTCTGATGTACAATAAATGAAAATGTTTGCCGTTGTGTTGATCCTTCTTTTCATATATATATATATATATATATATATATATATATACACACAGTATATATATATATATATATATATATATATATATATATATATATGTGTGTGTGTGTGTGTGTGTGTGTGTGTATATACTAGAAAGAAAGCAAAGACATTTCAGTGGGAAACTGCGTGTGGATCAGTTGGCTCTGTAATAACTCGATGTGGGTTCTAGTTTTACTGGCTCTCAAATACCTCTTTCCTTTCTTTGTTATATTTTGATTTCACTCGAACCATATACACACACACTGTGTATGTATGTGTGTGTATATATATATATATATGTGATGAATTTCACAATAAACATGTGAAATGAATGAATGCTGCAACCCACAAGGAAAAAGAAAAACGATTCCAAGGCCTTTCGTGTATTCAGAGCTACACCTCGTCAGGGAATACACGAAAGGCCTTGGAATCGTTTTCTTTTTCCTTGTGGGTTTGCAGCATATATATATATATATATATATAATATATATATATATATAATCGTAAACAAAGAGTAAGAGTCTGTATTCCTTTCTACAGTCAATGCAAATTATCAGATCTTCGAAGTTTCATGAACTATCTCCATTTGCGCATGCGCGTGCGCAATTAACATGAAAATCTGCAGATAATTGCAAGCTTATTACGGGTTATATTATAATTATCTTATCTCAGAAAGTATTATCAGTTTCTTCTTTTCAGTAAAAATAGAATCTACGACGTGGCTTTGTTGAGAAGGACTGTTTTTTGAGATCTCCTCCTTTTGCGCATGTCCGCTGCTCATGTTTATGTTAGTTCAAATTAAGTTATATCGAGAGATGCGCGTATGAGTGTTCTTTTCAAATTGGTTTAAAGCGAGTTGATTAATTAAGGTTTGAAGCCTACTTTATAATCAGTTTAGTTGACAAAGTATTTTCCGTTTAACCTCGAATAACTTAATAAAGTCGAATAAATTAAATATAAAATGCTAAGTACATACTGAGGTTTGGTAAATTATAAATTTAATAAGCTTATACAGGGTGTTAAAAAAAACCCGTAACCCGTTGGAGAATGCATTTTTACGGAAAAAAATAAATATGCATTCTCCAATGGGTTGCGTTTCTTTTTGAACACCCTGTATAATAGCCTATCAAAATATGTTATAAGGTCCTTAGACTTAAATACGGTTGTTAAACTCCTTCATAACATCGAAGGTCACGCGACGGAGGGAACCTAAAGCTTTACGTAGGATTCGAACCATATGTTCCTGTGGACACTGAGGACGGTTCTTCATCGGTAACGTGACCTAACAATATACTTGTCGATAGACTGCGAAGTCGATCAGATGCCGTAATCCTGCGTAATCGATAAAAGGCAGTTACGACATTGCCACGACGTAGCTCATATAATGTTCTGTTGTTAACTTCAGTAATTTTTGTCGACATTTTTAAATTTCCTTCATAAAAATATCTTCCTCAGGAGTGTAACTCACTTTCATATTAGCCACTGCGTGTTATTCTACCTGCAACAAATAAAAAAGGTCCCAAAACAAGACCAATTTGAACATTTGGGATTTTTTCCGGATCTTTTCCGTTTGACTGCCGCCATTGAAACATAATTAAACTTTTTGTATTTTAACTGAAATGTCTTGATGATACAAAATAAGTTACTTTATAAAAAAGCTTTTCTTAATTTCCCCTTCAAATTTTGTTTCTTATAAACAATTTTAATTACTTTCAAGATCCATGCTTAATTTTTAAGTTTTAATCGTGTACTCAGAAAAATAAGGGGATCACCTGAAGATCAGGGCCTCCAGCCTTCTTTAGTTAGCTTTATAAGGCTAACTAACAAAAATATCACGACCTAACCTAACCAATCGTCAAGGTCGTACAGTTGACCTAACGATTGGTTAGGTTAGGTCGTGATATTTTCGTTAGTTAGCCTTATAAGGCTAAGTAAAGAAGGCTGGGGCACTGACCTTCAGGTGATCCAAATAAGGAAGTTCAACTTATAAATATAAGAAATTATAAGGGAAAATTAAGAAAAGCTTTTTTATAAAGTAACTTATTTGTATCATCAAGACATTTCAGTTAAAATACAAAATACAAAAAGTTTAATTATGTTTCAATGGCGGCAGTCACACGGAAAAGATCCTTTTTTCCTTTATATTTTCGTTAAGACTAACGAAAATATCACGACTTAACCTAACCAACCGTCAAAGGCGCACAGTTGACCTAACCGGGCATTCAATTAACCTAACTAGTTGGTTAATTTATACATTTAAGTCTCATTCTAAAGTTGTAGGGCGGGGTACTTTTGGAATTAATTGAATGCCTGGTTAGGTCAACTGTACACCATTGACGATTGGTTAAGTCGTGATATTTTCCTTAGTTTTAACGAAAATATCACGACTTAACCTGTGTTAGAATTGTTAGCAACTGAAAAGAAGAAATTTGGGGTGCTATAAAGGAAAAAATCCAATTCCAGTTCTAATGTATTACTTTCGTTCGGAAATTTAATTTAAAATAAATTTTCCTATGAAACCGGACTTATGGGACACCCTGTAGGTAATTAAAAATTTAATATGATATTTTCAAATATTTAATTCAAAGTTAGCAATATGGAAATAGGGCCGTAACTGGATTTAAGAGTAGGCTATATAGCGAAAAAAAATGGGTCAAAACAAATGTTTAAAACACGAGTTTTAATTATAAACGCTATTTTTACAGTGCAGAAAAAAAAATGACGGAATAGAGAAATCGTCTGGCGTCAGTATATTACAGTTCATATATATATATATATATATATATATATATATATATATATGGTGACCATCAAGTCTGGAAATATAGGACATTTTCTCAGAACAAAGTTATCTGTAATGTAGAAAAAATTATCTTATATATCCTATGTTTCCAGACTTTATGGCTACCGTATATATATATATTAGGGTGATTCAAATATGGGGTCAAAATTTTTTTTTATATTTTAATGTGTTCAACCCTTTAAATGGTTCATTTCAGCATAAAAACAACTATCCTAAAATATTTTAGCAAATTTTTAATTTTTAGGGGTTGCTACCAGCAATTAAAAATTGACAGAATGACTCAAATTGTCAAATTTTTCCACACCACCCAGGGGGTACAGTACAAGGCGCATTGCTTTTTTTTAATGTGGAAAGCTCCCCCGTAGGTCCTACCATAACCACAAGCATGCATAATTAAACTAGCATGATATTTGAGACATTAGCTGTCCTTACTTCATCAATGTTTCTTTCTTTCTATCAGGTAAACAGCCCTGTAGTTTTTCACTACTTGTAGCAAGAATTGTTTTTGATCTTCGTCATGTGTTAGTATTTTATTATATTCATCCATTAATTTTACTCCTCTTTCCGCTATATCATTCACGACTTTCCACTGTTTGATAGATTTCTTAGCGGAGTTATACTCTTCATCATTATGCCATTCTTTAGCATCTTTGAGTAAAAATTTTGAACTAAATTCTGTTATTGTAAAGAATCTTTGAGTATTTGATGACAAAATCTTCTAATTTCTTCGTTGGAATAAGTGCAGGATCTAGAAAAGCCCGTTTTGCAGGAAGTTTTCTGTTGTATTTTGCAAGGCCTTTACAATTTTGTTTTTCATTTCAGTAGGCACTTCATCATCATAAAAGGCCAAGGCTACCAGTTCTTCTGATAGGTACCAGAGGTGACCTAACAGTTTTTAATAGCAACAAATACAATTGTGTCATTATTTGTTTGTAGACTACAAGATTCTGTAATAATTCCAGAGCAAGACGAGGAGCGCAAGATGGCACAGGAGCTGTAAACCATGCCTTTACATATAACCGAGTAGCAAATAGACAGATGTCTTTTAGTCCTTTTTTGTCTTTACTGAAATTTTGAACTGAGATTTGAACATAAAATTTTTTAATGAATATGTAATTTTGGCCATCCACCTAGCCCGATGAAGTCCCGCTGGATGTTTAAATTTGATTCCACCTTTTGGTTCACCTCCAAAAAAAAATTGTTAACTGCAATAGTTCTAGGTAATCGTCTCTTGGTTGGAATGTATCTAGTTGATTTGTTGCAAATATAATTATGTCATCTTTGATGTCATGAATATTTTCATAGATATCTGGATCTGATAATGCTGTCTCGTAGTCCTCCTTATTAATGCTTGACCATTTTTCTCTGAACTTCTTAAAAAGGACTATATCTGGGCCAGAAGATGGTGATAAAGACTTTGAAACAAAAGCTTCCAGCATAATTTCAAATATATGGTGTCGACATGCCAGCCACAATAAATCGTTGTCGAATTTTTGTTCTAGAAGAATAGCTGCACCATTTCTAGGACCAGTATTGGCTGCCGTTGTATTGAAACACATGCATTTTATTTGTTCGCAGATGTCCCATTCAAGCGATGTCTGATTGTTTGCATTAAAAAGAGACGCATTTCTGTCACTCAATTTTGCAACATCAAGACTTCCTAATAATTTATCATCAAACATTTTCTACGTTTGCCAACCTTACTTTTCCATGTTGAAGGTTGTGCAGCACAGAAACCAGATTCATCACTTTTACTCTCCTCTGATTCTGATTCTGATGATGTACTGGTGAGTATGACAGCCTCTTCACTCTTCTTTCTTTTGATCTCTTCTTCTGCTTTCCTCTTTTCATACGTTGTTGCTTTTCTGCTGCTCTTTGCTCATTTTTTAGCAACAGCCTTATCAATGGTACCCATTTTTCCATGACGTCTTTTCTCACGTTGCATTTTCAAGAATTTCTTATCATCTTCTATTTTTATAAGCTGCATAGCATTCTCATGAGCAATGTCAAATAAGTTTTCCAGTTTATCTTTCCATTTTTCTTCTTATTATTTAAATTTTGTGATCTTTTCAATTTGTTTGCTTTGTTTTTCTTAAGCAGCTGTCATTCCTTCAGTATTCCTTGAATTTTATCTACTACATGTATTCTTTGTTTTGCTGGTATTCCTGCTTTTTTCCAAACTGCTAGCACATCATCTGCAGTAGAGCAGCATGATTCTCTAATGTCTTGCTTTTTAATATTTCTGTAGTGCATGAAGAGGGCCATCATTTCCTTCTCTGATGGTAATACGGATGTTTTTAGTACTGCAGAGGGCTGCCCAATTAGCCATACTTCAGTTTCTTTTCTTGTAGAACTTCTCCCAAATGAGCAACTGGGTGATGGTGAGTTAGGCCTAGCTTCCATAATCGATTAATTGGTATCAAAATTACGAGTTCCAAGCAACAATTAAAAGCAAGCTAGTATATAAACCATTAATTAAAAATTCTGAAATATAAACAATTAAACAAAATCATAAGTTGTAAAAACAACAAATTGAAAAAGAGGGAAACTTTGACGCCTGGTAGCACATAGTAAATTTTATTTAAAATTCACCAAATTTGGCATACACTACTTTTTTGTCATAGGGAACAAAATACAGGTAGAACAATTAAAAAAAAAAACTTTGATTTTTGAATCACCCTAAATTATATATATATATATATATATATATATAATATATATCTATATATATATATATATATATATATATATATATATATATATGCGAACTAGGCGATTGCCTAGCGCCAGGCTTTAAGGGGCGGGAAATTAGATGGAAGCGAAATTTTTTCTCTGTTTAAAAAAATATATTAATATGTAATCTCTTATAAAAGAAAGTATCAAATATTGCACTTATAAAACAGCGCATCATTGCCACAGACAGCTTTCCCAACATCTTCATTGCTCTTCGAATTCTCTTGACTCTTCCAGTTTCTGTCGCTAGTGAGGACTGGGGAGCGTAGCTTTACAAAGTTAAAATTGATAAAGACATACTTCGTTCTTCCATGCTGCAAGAGAGACTTATTAGATTGGCCACCATCTCGATAGAACACGAAATAGCTTCAAAACTTTGTCTCAAACAATTTATTGGCCAATTTGCGAAAGCAAAGCACGAAAAACAAAGTTCTGAATGTTGTGTTATAATTGTGTTACGATTAATGAAAAGTAGAAAAAAAATCAATAAAAATATTTATTTTTATTTTTACATTGTTCATTTCGAATGCCAAGTAAATACAGGTAAAATTTCATTCTAGACCTTCTCATTTTTCTCTATATTGAATGTGGGGTGTGGGGCGGGCGGGCGCCAAAGTCATAGTTCGCCTAGAACGCTGAAAACCCTCGGGCCGGCCCTGTTCCAAGTTAATAAAAAAACCAAGAAAAAACAAAGTAATGTTAACAGGATTCATATATCTGGACCACTGCAAGCCCAAGTAAGAACTTTTAACCCGTTTTGTCTCTTTCATTAAGTAGTGTATCGAGGTGTATGACTGTTTGCGAAGTATTCTTGCAGCAATCATGTTAAACTGAAGTTTTCCTTCGTGGAACAATGGAATACAGTGATTCTCATGGATTCGCATTTCCTGTTAGTCAGATATTCCTCGTCGAACACAAAGACTGTTCGTTTTTTCATGCATTTCATATTGCTGTCCGCACCATAACATTAAAAACTGCGGGCTGTAAGCCGTAGAATTGATTTTACTATTTCTACACACACTCGTCTGGAAAAGGAACCAGTTCCAAACGTCGGAAAGTTTGTGAACAATTTCTTCACTATTTTCAAATAATTTACATTTACTTTTGTGAGCAAAGCTTTTGGACGAACTGTTTGTTGTGACAAATTTACAGTATTGGCAATGTCGGCGAGCTCAGGGCATAGATATTACAAACAAGGACCCTTTTGGCTCGTTTAGTAACGGCTGACGGTCTTCCTGCCTGGGCGTCAAGAAGCTGTTTCATGCATGCATCACGAAACTCCTTAATTACTATATATTATGAACCGTACAACCTGGAAATCCAAGATTTTGAACAATGTCTCTTACAGCGACCACAGTCTGGCTGTTCAATCACACGAACACGAATGAAAGATTATTGGTGTTTTGATGTAAACTGATGTAATATGCCCAGGTCGTAAAGTTTCGCGCGTAAATTTGTGTCTACACATAAAAAATACTAGAAAAGTCCCTGACCAGACATGCGTGGCTGGCTACGAGGGAAGGAGGAAAGCGGAAACCAATTCCCTTCTCCAACAAATCCCGCAGATGAGGTGGGATGCTGCAGAGGGGTCGACGGCAGGACGATTTTGAACCGTCGTTCAAAACCTAAAGGGATCTAAAAAAGGGTAGCTAGTTTCTTCTTGCAGGATTGCTGCGAGGTTGTCAAATCTAAACTAAATAAGCGCATTGTAATCTATTCTAATTTAGCATATCTAACCGAATGCAGCGTTAAGTAAATCTCATACAATTATGAAGAGGAGAAGGCTTTTATTTTACTTTAAAAAAAAGTATTTCAAAACAAGGTACTGCATAGAGAAATTATTATAAAAAACACAGAACAGAATAAAACTCAATGAACTGTTAATTGTTATTATTATTATAATATATATATATATATATATATATATATATATATATATATATAATACAGGGTGGGCCGTAAGTTTCCATACATAGGAAAATTTAAACGTTTGTTTTATGTTTCAGATACCCTAAGAATATGCGTTTGTAAGATCTTGTTTACTGATGTAGCAAATTTTTACGTCAATGGAGAGGTTAATCGGCAAAACATACGTTATTGGAGTAATGCTAACCTAACTGGCTGAGTCTGACGAAGATGCAAGGTGCCGTAAAGTGATGGTGTGGGCCGGGTATGGGGTGACAGAATTATTGGACAATTTTTGTCAGTGGAAATCTTAATGCCGAAAGGTATCTTAACATGTTGCAAGAAGAGATTTTCCCATCCCTGCTAAACGAGGAAGGTAACTTCCCAGTTTTACTTCCAGCAAGATGGAGCTCCACCTCATATGGTCTTCACGTGCGTCGGTATTTGGATCAGCAGTTTCCGGATGCTTGGATTGGTCGGCATGGTCCTGTGGAGTGGCCTCCCAGATCCCCAGATCTCACCCCCTTGATTTCTATCTTGGGGGCACTTGAAGGCCATGGTGTATCAGGAAAAGATACGAGACATAAATCATCTAAAGGAACGTATCACCAACGCCATTACAAGCATAACGTCAACTGTGCTAATGCGTGTTCATCAACAGTGGGGAACACGTATTGAAATGTGTTTTCAAAACAATGGAACCATGTAGAGCATATTATATAAATAAAAATGGTTGTCCATAAAAAAATGTTTATTTTTCCTATGTATGGAAACTTACGGCCCACCCTGTATATACACACACACACACACACACACACACACACAACACACCGGGTGATTACAAAATAATCTTCCCGATTTTAAACAATTATTTTGAAAACTAACAAAGCTATAGCGAAAAGCAAGATATACAAATAAAGAAGAATTCATAATTTTTTTTTTACGAGCTATTGAAGTTCAATATGAGCTCCTTTTGTGGCTCTGCAGACATCAAAGCGGTATTCTGTTTCTCTCCATACATTTTGTAGCATATCATATTGAACTTTTTCAACAGCCTCACGTATCCTTTCCTTCAGATGTTCCAAAGTTGTTGCTATTGGTGGAACAAAAACTTAATTTTTAACATAGCCCCAGAGGAAGAAGTCGAGGGAAGTCCAAGATCGGCGAACGAGCCGGCCAAGGAATGCCCCCCCCCGCCCGATCCAACGCTCAGGCAATTGTCTCATTCAGGAATGTTGTAACCTCATTGGGGAAATAGGGTGGCGCACCATCCTGCTGAAATCACACATCAGCTTTGTCCTCTAGCAGCTGGGGCATCAGCACAGTTGTAGCATATCGCGGTACATGAAACCGTTAAGTGTTTGTTCAGCAAAGAAGATGGACCGTACACTTTTCTCAGTGGTAAGAACACAAAACAAGTTAACTTTAGGGCTATCTCTGACGTGTTGTTCAGTATTACAAATAAAAAATCCCTGAAATATTCTTTATTTGTTTATCTTGCTTTTCGCTGTAGTTTTGGCAGTTTTTTCATAATAAATGTTCAAAACGAGAAGATCATTTGTAATCACCCTGTATCTTAGGGTGGTCCAAAAAAAATTCCGAATTTTTCACATGGTACCTTCTAGTTATGTTACATAGAATATTTTAGCACTCTGACTGAAATATTTATATAGTCAGGTAATTTTTAGGGGTCGCTCACGCCATGTAGTTTGAGGTTACTCGCTACTGCAGGATACTAATAAACTACTCAAAGTATACTTGGAAATTAAGAAAGATTTGTAACATTTGTGCGTTATAAAAAAAATGGATGACTTTTTAAAGCAATAACTGGGTGTTGTATTACGCCTTTACTTAAGAAAAAAACACTTAAGAAGTAAGAACTAAGGAATGAACACTTCAAATTTTCAAGTATTGTTTGAAGTTCCACCTCCTTCGTTGACAAACAAATGCTTATTAGATTCTGGAAAATTTAAAGGGTGTTCCGAAACTACTTGCAGTAGGAATTGTTTCCGTTCTTCACTTTTAGTAAGAGAACAACTAAAATCTCGAATCAATTTTACGACTCTTTTTGCTGCATTCTCGATCCTAAGACTCATCACACGCAGGAGAACCATAAACAATGTAACGTAACTAATGGCAAATCGAAAAATTACCCAGTTCCAAAACTTCTGAATTCGCAACTCAGTAATACGAGTCTCGTCAAAATATGATTTCGACATATATAATATGTCCAATATATACTACTACTACTACTCCTACTCTATACTACTATATGCTACTAATAATAAAACAATTACATTAAAACTTTCTTTAACTTATTCCACTTTTCTTAATTATGTGACTTGTCCAATGTTAAGTTGTTGTACATCATAATGTAACAATTTACTTTTGCTTTGAAAGACCTTCAAATATTGCATGATTCATACAAAAATTGACGTGTAATTCTTATTCAACATAAAGAACAAAATGAAAGAGTACCACAAAAGAAAAAGCAACTTTAAAACCTGCCATTTTTTTTTGGACCACCCTAACATATATATATATATATATATATATATATATACTGTATATATATATATAATGATACAACTCAGAATAGTCCCCTGAGAGACTTTTATGTTACGCACAGACCGTACATGAAACCTGTCCCTGTCCTGTCCCAAAGCTGGATCCTATCTGCTTGGCAGATAGCTGGTGAGGGAAGCTATATTTTAGGGTCTCTTTGGGAGTAACCCGTTGCCCACGTTGGGCCTTCCATCATTAAAAAAGAAAACCTATTGTATTTGTCATTTACCATTACTTATTCAAACTATAGTGGATTTAATTTCCCAAAAGAGTTTCTTGTTCCATGCACGGTATGTGTATGTATATATATATATATAAAAAGAAAGCACAAATACTAATGATGGGGTTGTTTAACCTCCTTCGCAACATTTAAGGTCACATGACGGAGGGGACCTACAGTTTTACGTGGGATTCGAGCCACGGCTCGTTACATAATCTAGGCGCGGAGGACTCTCCTATCCAACTACTTTCTAAACCCACTGTCGCTTAACTTCGCTGATCGACGAGAAGCGGTGTTACGAAATTGGCCATGACGTAGCCTAAAGAGAGAGAGAGAGAGAGAGAGAGAGAGAGAGAGAGAGAAGGGTATACGGGTAGAAATTCCTATACCAATGACCACGGGTTTCTTAAAACTTTACCGCTATAGTGTACGTACACTCTAAAGTGCCGGCAGAAATTCCTCTTCTATCCGCAGGGTTCCGCAGTTTAAATACGTTTACCTGTATAAATGTAATAATTACCTGTCCAATGAATACAACTTTTTCTCGTAACTGCCTGTACCTGCGGGCGGTTCCGAGCGGGTTTTATATATATATATATATATATATATATATATATAATATATATATATATATATATATATATATATATATATATAATATTATGAATAGGAGGACCCAAGCATAAGCAAAATATTTGTCCTTTAATTTTCATGTGGATGAGAGACAATAGCCTCCATTCTCAGTGGCTAAAACTTGATAATAAACTATTTAAAAATCAAAAATGGAGAACCAAGAATCAAAGTACAAAAGTATAAATCAATAAAAGACAAGTATAAAATAAAATATTTAGGCAACAGGAAGCGTAGATGGTACAACAAACTCTGAGGAGTATTTCGTACTAAAGTAAGAAGAAAGGTAAATTAAGTGTGGTTGATTTAAGATTGGTTGGTGGAGAATAAAGAGTATACAGCTTAGTTGTGTGTGTGTGTGTGTGTGTCACTGGTCAACCTTCTTTCATAACGGCAAAGGTCATGTGACAAAACTTTACCTGGGATCCGAATCACTCGTTGTTACATTATCTGAACGCAGAGGACACGATCGATGGACAGCGGTATTGCGACATGGTTAAATGAGGAAGATTGACCGTTCAATGGTGGTTTCAAAAGCTAAAAATATAAAGATTAAAGAATTTCAAGACCAGCTTCAAATGAATAAATATGGCGAGTACTGAGAAATTATCAGTGGTTTAATACATGACAAAAATGGTCAGTGTGGTTGCGAATAGCTCAATATTCAGGTTTCGATAAGGGGCGATTAATTCTATGAGATATGCCTTTGTTTGTCTTCCTTTGCTTCAATTGTAGAATTGCTTGGCCCACATAATTGGCATTGCAATCAGTACAAATAAATTTGTAAACCAGGAAAAGCTTAATTGATTTTGGAAGCTATTTTTTGCGCGATAAAAGACTTTGTATCGATTGAGGAGTTAATGGAAAAAAATATTATCGATCATTGCTTTTAGTGTTTTCATAGGTTTCTTGGTAGTGTGTCCAAATACGGAATCTTCAAATAAACACCCAACAGAGGGACAAAGGGGAGGAGCAAAAGAGTGTTGACATATAGTACAAAGAAACTTATTGACATAATCTTCAAACTCAAACGGGTATATTGATTTACCATAAAAAGAGAATCCTCCAAATACTTAATTTGTAAATGAAAGGAAATCCAGTCGGATGAAAGTTGAAAAACACGATAAACTCTCGTTTCAATATAGATAGTTTGAAATGAATGGGCATAAAGGTGAAATAATTAATACCCAAGAGGGTGGAGGAGTTCTTTCTAAATTCCTCCTCAATCACCCGACCTAGATCCAATAGAACGTTTATGGGAACATCTCCAAAGAGAAAAAGCCAAGCACAACTCAACGTCCACTGCCATGATGATTTGGAAAATAATATCTTAATAGGGAAACAAAATATATGAGGAAATTATCACAAAAATGATCAAACGAATGCCTCCTCGCATACAAGATATTAACTAGTTATATTTAGTAGAATTTCAATTAATCTTACAATTTAGTTAATACATAATAAATACTGAAGTAATCTTTTATTCGTATTTAAATCATGTTAATTTACAATTTAATTTAGTGAATTATTTAGTGGGCTCAAAGTTCTGGACTCTACCATATATATATGAAAATTATTTCACGAAAGTAACACGTGAAAAATATTTATGATGAATAAAACCACGAAGGAAAGGAAACACAAAAAGGTGCTCAAGCGCTTTCGTCTAATGACATCCTCAGGAACACTGAAGTACATAAAAGGTTACGGCCTATATATAGGTTACAGAAAGAAAAAATAAATAAATAACATACATACACACAAACATATATATATATATATATATATGTATATATATATACATACATATCTACACACATACATATATATATATATATATATATATATATATATATATATATGCAATAAACGGAGAAGTAAAAATAAAAATTAAAAATTAGAGGATTAACAAAGAGGCAAACAGATTTGTAAGGAAAAATATCGATTTTTAGCACAAGATCAAATGAATTAAAAAAATACAAATTTATACTGGAAATCTGCCCGGGTTTTAACACTTTGCCTTTTAGAGTCAAGTTTCGATATATATAAAAATAAAATGAAGATTAAAAGTTAATAAAGTAGCGTACAAGTTTACCAAAGATTTAGCGTCCTACCCTTTTTATGTAAATTTGTTTTGAAGGAATTCAAAACAACAGGATCGAGTTGAAAAAGACCTTTGCTTATGTTGAAGTTATTTGAAAGTTGGATAGTGGCAGACTCAAGAATATTTCTATTGACAATGTTGCTAGAATGAAATAAAACTGAAGCATTATTCCAATCAATACAGTGGGATAACTCTGACAAATGGACAAAAAGAGCACTGGACAACTGTCCTGTTCTAACGGAATATTGATGCTGTTTTATACGTGTGTGCAAATCCTTTCCCGTCTGACCTATGTAAAAGGAATCACATTGTTTACACCCAATTTTATAGATAATGCCTGAATTATTGGTAGGGCTATTTTTTACTATGATATTTTTCACAATATTGTTATATGAAAATACTACATTAATATCCAAAAGTTTAAGTACATTAGTAATGCCTAAAAAGCCCGGGAAAAATGGAAGTACTAAAATATTTTTTGACAAAGTACGAGTTATTATTGACACGATAGAAAGTTCGTTTTGCCTTGTTGAGACAAGATTCCATAAACGCAGATGGGTAACACAGATCACTTCCAATACCGTTGATTTTTTCCAATTCGGCATCGATGTATTCCGGACTGGCGATCCTAAGGGCGCGGAGAAACATTGATGAAAAAATGGCCTTCTTAGTGACCTGGATAACTTCCTCCTTCAGTTAAATGATCAAGTCCCCTCCATTAAGTTTACTTTAGAAGTGGAACAAGACAATTCAATCCCATTTTTGGATGTGCGGGTACATAGGGAAAACCCAGGTTTTAAGTTTAGTATCTATCCGAAAACAACAAACAGTTTGTCCTACGTACACTTTTACTCGGGACATGACACCCCACTAAGAAGGCCATTTTTTCATCAATGTTTCTCCGCGCCCTTAGGATCGCCAGTCCGGAATACATCGATGCCGAATTGGAAAAATCAACGGTATTGGAAGTGATCTGTGTTACCCATCTGCGTTTATGGAATCTTGTCTCAACAAGGCAAAACGAACTTTCTATCGTGTCAATAATAACACTCGTACTTTGTAAAAAAATATTTTAGTACTTCCACTTTTCCCGGGCTTTTTAGGCATTGCTAATGTACTTAAACTTTTGGATATTAATGTAGTATTTTCATATAACAATATTGTGAAAAATATCATAGTAAAAAATAGCCCTACCAATAATTCAGGCATTATCTATAAAATTGGGTGTAAACAATGTGATTCCTTTTACATAGGTCAGACGGGAAAGGATTTGCACATATATAAAACAGCATCAATATTCCGTTAGAACAGGACAGTTGTCCAGTGCTCTTTTTGTCCATTTGTCAGAGTTATCCCACTGTATTGATTGGAATAATGCTTCAGTTTTATTTCATTCTAGCAACATTGTCAATAGAAATATTCTTGAGTCTGCCATTATCCAACTTTCAAATAACTTCAACATAAGCAAAGGTCTTTTTCAACTCGATCCTGTTGTTTTGAATTCCTTCAGAACAAATTTAGATAAAAAGGGTAGGACGCTAAATCTTTGGTAAAGTTGTACGCTACTTTATTAACTTTTAATCTTCATTTTATTTTTATATACAGTATATCGAAACTTGACTCTAAAAGGCAAAGTGTTAAAACCCGGGCAGATTTCCAGTATAAATTTGTATTTTTTAATTCATTTGATCTTGTGCTAAAAATCGATATTTTTCCTTACAAATCTGTTTGCCTCTTTGTTAATCCTCTAATTTTTAATTTTTATTTTTACTTCTCCGTTTATTGCATATATATATATATATATATATATATATATATATATATATATGTGTGTGTGTGTAGATATGTATGTGTATATATATATATATATATATGTTTGTGTGTATGTATGTTATTTATTTATTTTTTTTTCTTTCTGTAACCTATATATAGGCCGTAACCTTTTATGTACTTCACTGTTCCTGAGGATGTCATTAGACGAAAGCGCTTGAGCACCTTTTTGTGTTTCCTTTCCTTCGTGGTTTTATTCATCATATATATATATATATATATGTTAGCGGCAATAAGCGAAATCTGGCATTAAGCTGAAAGCTAAGAATGTATATAATCATAAGTATAATGCCTATTTATATATCTATAATAAAAAAATATAACCTAACATAACATAACAACTTCATCAGTGAAAGCGACCATTGTAACTAATGTTATATGCATTCTTAGCCTCCAGCAGTGATGTAGGACTCGAGACCGGTCTCGAGACCTTTTTTTCTGGTCTCGGTCTCGGTCTTGGGTGCTTAGGTCTCGGGTGCTTAGTTCTCGGTCTCGGCCATGGTGGTCTCGACTACATCACTGTGATGTTCCTCAAGTGCAACAAACACTTATCTTGTTTTAAGTTGACCGCTGAAAATGTCACGAACTATGAATTTGTGAATAAATTATGAGTAAATTTTGCAAATATCACTTGATAACCTCTTTAGAATCTTTTATTCCTGAATGTGAAATACAGAGCTTAGGAATTGGGCATTACACAATATTGAATACGTGCAAAAATTGCATTTGGTCTCGGTTTCGGTCTCGAGACTTTTGTTTTCGTTTCAGTCTCGGTCTCGATCTCGGCCATAGTGGTGTAGAGGTGGAAAGAGTACCAAAATTATGAAGTTGTACGAGTACAGTAATTTTTGAGTGGTCGCGTACGAATACAAGTATACCTTTTTAGTGCTTGAGTACGAGCACGAGTACGGTTTTTTTAGTGTTCGAGTACGAGTGCAAGAGTGTGGTTTCAAACTTTAACTGGTGCTTGGTTACTTGCATGAGCAAAGCTTATGAGACCATATGAACTCATTGCATTGTAAAGGAGTACAACAAAAACTCGTACTCGAGTACTAATGTACTCTTTCCACCGCTAGTCTCGACTACGTCACTGGCCTCCAGCTTATTTCCTAGGCATAATGACTGATTTCGCTTATTGCTGCTGATATATATATATACACACACACCACACACACACACACACACATCCGTGTGATATATATCCAAATAGGCTTGTTCCTAAAAGAACCTCAACTTTACTGTATATATAGTAAAACCTCTCAATAACGACACTCCACTATAACGAAAACTCTCTTTAACGAACATCTTGGGCACTTCAAAACCTCTCTTTATCGAAACACGTTTCGTTATAAAGTGTTTTCGCTAACTCAGCTTGAGCTACACGTGTTCGTCTCTACCGCCATTTCCCCGATCAAGAAAGTAAGCAGCATGCTAATTGGCTAATGCCTAAAAGATGATGCGTAATTGGCTAGAATGTTTCTCCCTCACGGAGAAATACTTTTAAATACTTATAAGTAATGTATTTAATATACTGTACAGTGTACATACAGTACCATATAAAGTATGTATAAATAATTAATGAGGGGTTTAAATAGGTTATTAAAATATACACTACAATATCGCCAAAGGAAAACCTCTTTATAACGAACAACATCTCTACACCAACAGCAATTTGGTTAATATATTTCGTTACAGAGAGTTTTATATATATATATATATATTTTTTTTTAAATTCGGGTTGTTTAACCTCCTTCGCAACATCTAAGGTCATATGACGGAGGGGACCTACAGCTTTACGTGGGATCCAAACCATGGGTCGCTACATAATCTGGGCGCAGAGGACGGTCTCCCATCCAACTACTACCCAGACCCAATGTCGCTTAACTTCGCTGATCTCCGGGAAGCGGTGTTATGACATCGGCCACGACGTAGCCCATTATATATATATAATATATATATATAATATAGAGAGAGAGAGAGAGATGAGAGAGAGAGAGAGAGAAGAGGAGAGGAGAGAGAGAGAGAGAGGAGAAACAAATTACATATACAGGCAAACAGCAAAGCCAAACAAAACAGAAAAAACACTTAATGAGACAGAAATTACTAAAAACAAAATAGGCACCGGTAACTCTAGGACAGACAGACAGACAGACAGACAGAGCTTAACCAAAGAAACATGTACCAGGAAGACAGAGAGGCATACATACAAACATATAGCTAGAGACGAACAGACAAACACACAAAATACAGGGTCTTTAATAAAGAGCTAATCATTTTTAAGTTACATTTGATAAAGAATAATCAGTCATTTGCTGAAGACCCTGTCCACATAAACATACGACCACAATACTGAGAGATAAACATCACACACACACACACACACACACACACACACACACCACACACACGTATACAGAAACCTCAGGCAAACGAAAAACGCTCGCTCATAGGTTGGATATACGCAGGGGAGGCCAAACGGAGGAAAATCATTGGTCAAAACAAAGACCAGATATATGGGTAACTATTTGTATACGAAGAGAAATAGTTAATTCAATGAAAGTATCAGCGAACTATTATTGTTCTCATGAAAACTTAAATATTTTATACAATCCCGAAAGAGTTGGATTAACCATTGAATTCGTGGGCAAATTGTTACTCATATACTGTTTTGTAGCCATTTTAATCAACGATTTTTCTCCGTGTAGACAAAAACAGAGAAAATGTAAGGCCACACATTTACAGAACTGCAGAAATGCATGAACAGTGACAGGTCATAAAAGATTCCTGATGGTAACAATTTTAGACTATTAACCTTGTCAGTAAATTTACAATAATATTACTTGTACTGTACAGTGATAATAATAATATAATAATAATAATAATAATAATAGTTTGTGATCCCTATAATTAATAACAATAAAGTGCATTTAACCTCATTATTTATTAATCATAAGTTTATAAAATAAACCATTTGTATGAGACGTGTTTTTAAGCCTGTAATAACGCATTCCAATTAGATGGAGTGTACTTAAGCAGTGATGTAGCAAGACTGTTTTGAAATTCGTTGCTGCAGGATTCTCTAATTACAAGCGATTAAAAATCAGCAGGGCAAAGCCCCTTCTTTGCTCTCCTCCCATTGAAGGCTCTCAAAGTGCGAGTATAATAATCGCTCCCATTATCTGAGACGGGGTCGGCTTCATCAATCGCCTATACCGAATCTCAGCTTCGGTTGCACAGTAGCTTCATCGGTAGTCGTTTTTCTCGCCCACAGCCGCCCATACTCGTTTCGGCTCGCTTGTGAAGCCTCTCATCGAATGGGCGGATGGGCGGGGTCTTGTAATGACCTAATCACCGGTGGGAATCGACGTGGTCTCCAATCATTCCAGCGAACCCTCTATTACGGGGAGGCAAAACACACGATTAGTGCCTTTGCGGTCTCAACCTCTCATTCGTCTTACAAAGCGTGTGATTGCGAAAGACACAAATGGAAGCCTTTAAAGACACACATTACGAGACTATTAAAACAAGAAATGCCAATCCTGCAGCGAAAGGACCGCGTTTAAAGCAAATATCAACAGCCAAGTTGAAGAAGATGAATGAAATGGCACTTAAAGCCGATAATTGGTGAGCGAAAACAAAATCATAGGACGTGGTGCTTTTTAGGGTAATTTTATGCTTCAATGTAGGTAATTCGCTGAGGATAACTACTTGTTAGCGAGTTTAAGTCTCAACATAGTTCCAATTACAATAATTATGTGTGGTAAAGAACAGTAATTTCGGTGGAAGTAACCATTATACTGTTTATACAAAGATATATATACAGTATATATATATATATATATATATATATAATATATATATATATATATATATATATATATATATATATATGAGTTTAGTTCTGTAACAATGAAAGAACAGAACTTTCTTTCCAAATTCTCTATTTACAAAAAAATGTTCTATTAAACTTAAGAGTATATTATGTTCATGTTGGGCTTAAAGAATTAAATAATTAAGAATTAAAACTTTGTTGGTCATATCGAATCGGGAAGTTCGTCCGAGTACTTCACCCTCGATCTTTCTTTGTCTCTTTTTTTTTTTTTTTTCTAATGACATCTATATTTAGAATAGTAAAAATCTGTACATTATTTAAGACTGGCATCGCTCCTTAAGAGTGTGTTTGCTCATCTAAGCCACTTGTATTGAATTACAAATTATTCAGTTCGTTCTTTTGAAAGAGATTTCAAATCTACATACGAAGTCTCTATTTTGTTCTTAGTTTCTGTTACGCTAAACCTCCTCCTAAATAGAATGATTTTATCTCTAAATATGTACGTAATTCAATACAGTGAAAGCCATTCTTCTTGCCAATAAAAATTCTCTCCTTTCTCTCTATCCCAATCTCGGCCATCTTTTACTTTAACTGTTCCCTTATCTTTCATATATATATTAATATTAGAATTATTTCGGCTGATTCTTTCGTTCTTTCTTCTCTGACAGTCCCGCAATGATGCCACAGACAGAGGCTTCGCGCTCGCTTTTTCCGAGGGCATTTGATTTATGCCCTCCATGACCTTATCGAATGAGACAGTGCGCATATAGACTCTCCTTCATTGGTCAAACCTTTTATTTACTTCTATGACGTCATGGGCATTCTTGATGTCTTTCGAGGCGTGATTAATGTTTCTGGTTTTGCAGTCACAAGCTCCCCTTAATTTGCACTTAATAACCAACCGCAATGGTTCAATTTATTGCTCGAACAAACAAAAAATGTATGCCGATAACGCGTAAACACTTAACTCACATTGCCTTTAAAATACTTACTTTATAATTCTATTACGAAAAAATAAGCTCTAACAAATTGCACAATTTCTTTGACGATTTGAAATTCATGATTCTTCGTAGGATACGCATGAAGCATAGCATATTACATAATATATATATATATATATATATATATATATATATTTTTTTCATTTGTTCGTTCTCCCTCCTCATCTTGCGCGGAATGTTCTCCTATACAAGCGTCGTTCTTTACGTTAATTATACTGCGTGTTCTTTGCAGTTGAAATGTATATGTATATATATATATATATACCTTTGGTATTTTAACCTTTGGTTAGCTTCCGCTCGAATTGTTCAGCTTTTCACTCCACCTTAGACCTACAGTTTAACGTGGAATCCGAACCACGCCCCACCAACAACCCAGCGTCTTAACCACTAGGCCACCCAGGGTACCCATTTATCTACCAACCACTTTCTTTATTGTGTAGAAGGATGAACAGCTGGGTTTTGCGCGCGCCGGCTGCCATCACCGGGTCTCGAACCCGGGGCCGATGGATTCGTAGTCAGCGACGCTAACCAGTACACCACCGTGTGTATATATATATATATATATATATATATATATACATATATATATACACATATATATATACATACACACTCAGATATAGAAGCAAAGATCCCAACAGCTCTATAAAGACTAAAAAGCCAGTGCCATACCACACCACACCACACCACACCACCAACAAGAATATTTTCGTTAATTGAATACAAAAATCGAATTATTAATCTTAGTTTATGATAAAAAGAACGATAAAGAATCCTGGAAGATATGACCAAAGGCGCTTATAAATTACATTCGGCTCATTCCCCAGTCTCTTTTTACGAGATTTTCATCTCTCTCTGCCGTGGATGCAACGATACAAAATGCTTTCAAACTCGTTTTAGAAGACTGAGCATAATCATGTCCAACTTGGCTATAATAAGGACTTTTATGTATCTTTATAGAACTTTAAATAATATCTGTAATATCTTCCGAAGCTTACATTATATATATATATATATATATATATATATATATATATATATATATATATTAACCTGGTAGTAGTTCCGTGCATCGGTCTCTCTTCACATGAAGGTCAAGCTGGTGGCCCCACCTCTAGGCCTGGCCTGGTGGTGGAGGAGCAAGTTGCTCTCTTTCAACTTTCGGTCAATCAGGATCCTTGTACGAAATCTGGACATTATATATATATATATATATATATACACACACACACTGTATATAATGTTATGGCTCCGCTACTAGCGTATACCTAACTGGGCATAAGTACGCCTAATCCGTGCATACGATTCACTCCACTTTACTACTTTACTATTCCAACCTAACCTAACCACCTAACCTAGCGTACGCCTGGCTGGGCATAAGATTCACCCCCGCTTTACTAACATAACTCACTCCTATGGTGTATTGGGATATCGCACCGCCCCTCAGTCGTATTCGTGTGAGCACCGGTTTCAGAGTCCTTAAAGATAATAGAATGGTAACCCTTCCCTACCTATGTCCCAGTACGATTTTCAGCCGTCCAACGTAACCTAACCTAACCCAACTTTACCTAACCTGACCTAAATAAAACTAACTTTTTAGTATCGACATTATGCATGTCGACATTGTGCAGATCGACTTTGTTCCGGTACTCGTATAGAAATACATCCTTTTATCTCCGCTATTCAGTAAACACTCACCAGTTTAATGAGGTATACTGTAATGACTATATAAATGGCTGCATCACTTTGAAACTATCATCCTTGTAAAAAAGAATTTAAAAATAAAATGTTTGGATCCTTATTTGGGTTGAAACTACACGTTTTCCTAGCTTTCAGCTAGAACTTGGTCATTATCTGGGACAGTGGAAACAATTACACGCGATAACCGAGTTGAGTTTTAAGATATTAATTGGAGAGGTATCAGTCACAAATGATTATAACTTTCCTTCACGTCAACAAACACTAAAAGCCCCTTAACAGTTAACAATAACAATCAGAATGAAGTACAGTATTTGTTTACAGAGTAGTCAGTTATTTGGTTAATTTAGTTGGTTTATTGAAAAAGGAATTCCATGCATTTTCATAGATTTTTATGAATGCATTGGTTTAGATCAGTAGTTCCCAACCTTTTTAGTATGGCTACCCAAAATCCAATTCTAATCCAGCTTCATTACCCCAATCGTTAGATATTTTTTATAGCTTCTGGATCGCATGTTATTACCCCACAAAATAGTTGTTATTACCCCAGTGGGGTAATTTACCCCTAGGCTATGAACCACTGGTTTAGATTATCACACTGGAGACTCTTGTCAGTATCGTAATTAGAAAATATTTAGCCGATTGGATAACTCTTTATGCTTTACGTTAATTTTAGGTCTACGTCGTGACCGTGTTACAACACCGCTTCCCACTGATCGGCGAAGTTAAGCGACACTGGGTCTGGGTGGTAATTCAGTGAGTGGCTGTCCTCCGCTTTCAGATGATGTAGTAACCCGTGGTTCGAATCCCACATAAAACTAGAGGTCCCATCCGTCATAGGAACTTTGCCATTACGAAAGAGGTTAAATGACCACATAACATCAAGAACCTTATGTTAATTCCAGGAATCAATTTTTTTTCAGTGGTTCATCTTTTGAAAGTTGAGAATAGGCAAAACGAATTTTAAAGTGGTCTTTTATACTAATACAAGATTTCTTTTATGTTCTTGCACATTATAAGAATAGTTGTCTAACGTAGGTAACATTTAAGGTCAGGTGATGGAGGAGACCTACAGTTTTGTTTTGTGAAATCCGAACCACTAAGCCAGAAAAGCTTTAAGGTCAGGTGATGGAGGAGACGTACAGTTTTGTTTTGTGAGATCCGAACCACTAAGCCAGAAAAGCGCTGTAATCGCTGAAATCTGGAGTCCGAGCCGAGACTACAACCCAGTTGTGTAGCCAATATAAAAAACTTGACTATGAGGAAGGAGTGAAATTGGCATACGGCTCAGGCCAACTAATGCGACTCATTGCGCTAACTCCTCGATTACTATTATTACTATTACCAGCACCATTGGAAATCGAACCCCCGACCTCAGTGTCTTCATTTCGCTTGTAGGGAAACGGTGTGACCCAATGCAGCTACGGACGCTGGCACGCATTCGAATAAGATAAGAAACAGTAATTTTAGACTGTAATTTAATTCTCGTAAACCAACACTTTACTGTACTCGCAAACAAAACGGTAAATTATAAATGTCAACATACTACTAAAAAAAATATTAGAGAGTTATTTTCTAAAGGAAATTCGAAATTTCTTAAAAATGTCCTTTCTGTCCTTAAGAGGTAAATGGAGCGGACAATCGGCGGGATGTCGAAACGTCGTCCAGTCGCACCAAATATTACCGCATGAGAACATCCTTCTTCTGGAGACCTCAGTCACGATGATAAGAAGGGTTGCGGTATTTGAGAAATAATAACAGCTTATGGACATCCTTTGCTCAATGACACCGACTCTCCAAAAGGGGGAAGTTGCTCACCTTTAGATTTTCTTCTATTTCACTGTTTCAGAAACGACTGATAAAATCATTTCAGGTAAACAGAGGTCTATTACAGGTACATTCCCCACCCCATAACCCCCCAACATTCATGTTCTAAATACTCGGTTTGTTTACAGACATTTATGAGAACCTTTTGCTAAACACTCCTCTTTCTTTGATGGCTAATGGCTGACTATGTACCTACGATTTTCAGTATAATATAATATATATATATATATATATATACACCCCTCCCGCAAGGAAAAGAAAAAGATTCCGAGAACTTGTAAAAAAGCGCTTGGAAACGTTCTTAATTTTCCATTTGATTAAGTTTGCAAAAAATTGTAAATTTTATATATATATATATTATATATATATATATATATATATATATATATATATACACACACAGGGTGTTTCATAACATCTGGGACGCACTTTCAGGATGGATTCAGGACCTGAAAACAATGAAAAAAGTTTATATAAACATATGCCCGAAATCGCTTTGTTTCCAGCAAGTATCCGCCTTACCTTTAAAGGAAGTGCTCAAAATGACCGCCTTGCGCTTGAATACACACCTGAACACGCATCGTCATAGACTGCCTGACGCGTTCAAACATTCCAGGTCTTGCTCGGATTTTCTGGCATCCTTGTTCTACACGTTGGCGAAGCATTTCAACGTTGTCAATAGGTATCACGTAAACGATGGATTTCAGATGACCCCACAGGTAAAAATTGAGTGGATTCAGGTCCGGGGAGCGAGCAGGCCACGCAATGGGTCCTCCACGGCCTATCCATTTATTAGGGAAATGGTCATCCAAATAGTCTCTGGCTACTCGACTAAAATGAGGCGGAGCGCCGTCATGCATAAACCACATACGACGTCGGACACCAAGAGGAACTTCATTTAGTAAATCGCTTAAATCATTCCTTAAAAAATTGGAATAAGATTCTCCTCTTAATCTTCCAGGCAGAACAAAAGAACCGATTAAGTTGTCGGCAATAAGTCCTGCCCATACACTGATAGTAAATTGTTGTTGGTGCCTTGACTGGATGATGGCATGCGGATTCTCTTCGGTCCAGTGATGAGTGTTGTGAAAATTGATCACGCCATTTCTTGTGAAGGCAGCCTCATCAGAAAACAACACGGAGGATAAAAAAAGAGGATCGCGAGCACACTGTTGAAGGAACCAAGTACAAAAAGCCTCTCGTGGTGGGAAATCAGCTTCAGTAAGGCCTTGTACTCGCTGAATGTGATATGGGTAAAGCTGTTGTTCCCGTAAAATTCTCCACACAGTTGTGTATCTTACACCCTCTGCTGCTACTATCCTTCTGGTGCTGACATCAGGATGTTCCTCCACGCGATTCAGGACCCGCTCCTCGAACTCAACAGTTCTGGTGCTGATTGGTCTATCACCATCTGAAACTCTCTTGTTGAATGATCCTGTATCACCAAGATGATGATCGTCTATTCTCTGAAAGGTCTTCTTATCTGGCAGACGTCGATTCGGAAACCTTTCCGCATACAGATGTCTTGTTGCGGCCGCATTACACTCGGCAAGTCCATACATGAGATGCATGTCTGCCATTTCTCTGTTTGAATAAGCCTCCATTTTCACTTCAAATGCACACCATCACTGAATAGCACAAAAACTTTTAAGTTTTTTTTTTTCACTGGACTGCACTTATTCACGGTAAGAAGTTACGAATACGAACAGTGAAACACCGCGATGCACCTCTGACTGACTGATGGCTCTACACTTAACGATATTGAAACATGTCATAGAGCGTACGAAACATTACAATCGGCAAGGCCATACATGAAATAAGTCTCGTACACACTCACAAACATTGTCGGCAAGCAGTGTTTGTAACCAGTTCAGAGAAGCACGAAAGCGATCGATCTCGGATAATAATGACAGATGATGCGAAATTCGAAACACAAAATCAGGTAGCGATAAATAAAGCAAAAAGAGTCGCCGGACAGGTACTAAGAACGTTCAAGAGAAGGGACAGGATAGTAATGATTCCCCTGCTAAAAACACTGATTAAATATATTTATACCAAAACTTGAATACTGCTCAGTTTTGACGTCCCCATATAAAAAGGAAGAAAACTAATAAACTAGAAGAAACGCAAAGGCATTTCACAGCAAGATTGATGGCTGCAAAGAACTCAACTACTGGAAAAAGACTACGTAAACTAAATCTGTACTCCCTGGAAAGAAGAAGAGAGAGGTACACCATAATCTACATATGGAAAATGATCGAAAAACTGGTACCAAACCTAAAACTAAACCCAATTACTATTCAAAAAACACTGGAAAATAGGAAAGGCAGAATGTGTAGTGTTCCCAAATTAAAGGCCCGACAAGGGACCTTCTCAACTCTGAAGGAAAATAGCTTGGTTGTCAGGGGGCCAAGACTTTTAAACCAGCTTTCAAAGGACCTCAGAAACGTAACGGGCGTCAAAGTTGAAGTCTTCAAGAGAAGACTGGATGCCTGGCTCAGGACGGTACCAGATGAGCCGGGCGTGCCTGGCTATGTACGGTGGAGAGCGCAAGAAAGCAACTCGCTCCTCCACCAAGCCAGACCTAGAGGCGGGGGCCACCAGCTTGACCTCCGTGTAAAGAGAGACCAACGCACGAAACAACATAAGGTTCATAAAATTAGGTATATATATATATATATATATATATATATATTAGTGATGTATGTCACATCTGCATAAAAATGAACATCCGCACCTGCGGGATGCGGATGTTGCAGATGTGTACTATTTACTAAATTGCTATTTTTGAAGCACAATTTGCCCCTCATTCAGTTAAAATACTGAAACTTGTGCAGCCTTCATTTGATCTTTAATGTAATTGGCAATGTCTGTTGTGTATTTGTAGTCTATAATTAATTGTTCATGCTACAATACATAACAATGTCATAAGTACACTACTTTCCAAAGGGTGGTGGTTGGGGAATGTGGTTGGTGGGATGCAAGACGAGTTGGGTCTCCGTCCCGCATCCTGGTAACACACAGTGTGCGGCGAAAACTCGTCCATAAAAAGAGTGTATGTAAAAAAATTATAATTACAAAATAATATTATCTAATATCTAATATTATCGAACATCTAATATTTATAAGTAACCAAAATCGAAAGGCAATTAATAAATTAAGTATGAATTTAAACTATCATATTATCAAGTTGACAAATTTATGCCTGAACATTCGCATTCTCATCCGCACGGATGTCTGAAATTTGACATCCAATACATCATTAATATATATATATATAATATATATATATATTAGGGTGGTCCAAAATTTGGGCTAAAATTTCAAAATAGTTGGAAATGCTCTCCACATGGCTGCTCTTATTCCTTTAGAGTGAAGTGATTTTGTGCAAATATCTGTCGATTCAGTACATAAAAGGTCGCTATGATTTTCACATTTTCAATTAATTAATTAGCTAATCATTTTCTACCCGCTTCATTTTTAGAGGACGCGGCAGTCACGCCACATTGACTCCGCCCACCTTTCAGAGGATGATGCAATTGTTCAATTCTTGTATAATGTTGTTTGTGAATGTACACTCTCATCCTCCGAAACGAAAACAAATTTTCACATCACCAGATGTGGTTTGCTGCTCTTGATCGTGTACCTTCCCGATCGAGGAGCAGTCTTCGTTGCTGGATCAGTCGCTCAAGCCCTGGGCTATGATATTTCTACAATGACTCTTTCACGCAGCTCCATCCGTCGTTCAAGAAGGCAAGCAAGGCTGGCAGCAGCCAAAGAGGATCAAGCTTCGTTTTCTGTCGAAGGACCCCTTCTTCTTCACTGGGATGGGAAACTACTTCCCGACATCGGTGGCGCAAAGGAAACAACCGAACGAACCGCGGTAATCGTTATGGGAAATGGGATGGAAAAACTCCTAGCCGTGTCAAAAATACAACGAGCTACAGGAGAAGAACAGGCCAAGGCTTGCATTTCGACGACTGATGACTGGAATCTTCGCGGTGAGATCCAAGGTCTCGTATTTGACACAACTGCGTCTAATACTGGCCTTCACAGGGGAGCCTGTACCATGATTGAAAAAGCAGTAGGGAGGGAACTTGTTTGGATCGCTTGTCGACATCATATCCTTGAAGTCGTCTTGTCAAACACCTGCAACGCACTTCTTGGAATCCACAGGTGACCCGAAAATGACTCTCTTTAAACGTTTTCAGAAAAAATGGCCATCACTTCAGAAGAATTCCTTCATTAAGGCTTCAACAACCTATTCAGAGATCCAAAGATGTTCCAGCTTCGAGAGGAAATGATCCAGTACTTCACAAAAGCACTGGAGTCTAAACAATCGCGTGATGACTACGAGGAATTGCTACGACTCTACCTCACCTTCCTCGGGTGCCGTGATGAGAAAGAAGTCAAGGTCCGCGCTTCAGGATCAACTCACCATGCACGCTGGATGGTCAAGGCCATCTACGTCCTCAAAATTTATCTGTTCAAGCATCAACTACAGCTGACAGCACGTGAGACGGAGAATATCACCGCGCTCTCTCTGTTTATCGCCTTGGTCTACGCACGTTTTTGGAACGAGGCCCCCGTCGGAATCAACGATATTCTGCTTCTTAAAATCTTGCAAAAGTACCCAAATCAGACCATTTCCAAAGCAGCATCCACAGCTCTTCAACGGCACCTGTGGTATTTTGGAGAGCATCTCATCGGCCTTGCATTCTTCGATCCTAGAGTCGATGCCGAGACCAAACGGAAGATGAGACGGAGAATATCACCGCGCTCTCTCTGTTTATCGCCTTGGTCTACGCACGTTTTTGGAACGAGGCCCCCGTCGGAATCAACGATATTCTGCTTCTTAAAATCTTGCAAAAGTACCCAAATCAGACCATTTCCAAAGCAGCATCCACAGCTCTTCAACGGCACCTGTGGTATTTTGGAGAGCATCTCATCGGCCTTGCATTCTTCGATCCTAGAGTCGATGCCGAGACCAAAACGGAAGATGGTCGTAAACCTCAAACGTAACGAGAATACCACTGTTTCATCGATTGAAGCTTGAAGGAAACATTAAAGATTTGAATTTGTATGAAATGGTCACCAAAAGGACCCTGGGAATCTTCATTCTGTTAAAGAAAGAAGGAAGGAATGCAGTGGAGGATACCTTCCTGAGGACCGATCCCAATTCCTGGAAAGGAGGATGATTGCTTTCAAGAGTTTCGACGTATAGCGATCAACCTAAAAATTGTCAATGATTCGGCGGAGGGGTATATATAATTATATATATATATATATATATATATATATATATATATATATATATATATATATATATATATATATATACATATACAGTATATATATTATATCAGGTCGGCAAAAAAAAAGGGAGACCTCGAACTTTGGCTGTAAAATCCAAAGTTATGATCAGATTTCAATATTTTTTTCATACCCGACAACTAAGTAAATTTCCTATACGGTGAGCGGATTTCAAAGAAAATTAATGAAAATTACTGATTTATTGAACATTTCTTTATGCCACTGGAAATTCTCCATTTACACTACTACTGCATTGTATGTGCAGATAAAAAGTTACAAAATACTCACAAATAGCGCTACCTTGACGTTAAAAAAAATGCTCGATATGTTTACCACGAGCTTCTACAACCTTTTTCAGTCTAGGACGGAACTCATCTATGGCTTTTTTGATTTGTTCTTGTGATAGCTCATCCCATTTTTCCGGAAGCTGTCGTAAATGAGCGACATTTCTTTTGATATCTCCTGTTTTATCGATTTTCTTGAGAAGCTTGTCCAAACAGCCTGCAGTTGGCTTACGTTAATTAAAATCGCTTTAATTAATTATCAACTTGAACCTATGATAAACAAGATTTTTCTGGAATATTCGCCATAAATTCAATTTCTCAGCTAAAATGCTAAAAGATGGCATACAAACCAAAAAATTACCTAGTATTAACATACTGAAATTTCATGGTTCTATGTACCATATTTGCCCTTTTTTTTTGCTGACCCGATATATATATATAGACTGTATATATATATATATATATATATATATATATTATATATATATATATATATATATAAAATCGCAAACGAGTAAAACTTGATAATCCGACACTACTTTTGATGGTAAATGAAAAAACCTCTCCCTGTTAGTCCAGGATTTGACATGTATATGACAAGATTGAACCGAGACTTGAAATAAAAATTTGATTAAGTATTGGAGTCTTTTCAGGAAATTGTAACGAGTTTTCAAAGCAAAACTAGAAACGTTTTTGGTGGCAAGCATTTGGGGAGCCTAACATTTGGGTAAAGCAGGGCTTTATTCTGCAGTACAGATACAACGTTTTCTCAGTTTTTAATAGCTAACTTACATTTGTAAAACATTAAGTTCCTTGTTAACATTTGATTTAACACGTAAGTTAGGGCACACACACACACACACAAAACTATATATATATATATATATATATATATATAGAGGGGATGATGACGATGATGTCTGTCTGTCTGTCTGTCTGTTCTACAGGGTGAGTTAAAAGTCTCCATACATAGGCAAAATGGTAACTTTATTATGCAATCACTTGTAAGTCACAAAATATGCTCTATGTGGGTACCATTACACTGAATACACATACGGATGCGTTCCTCCCAGTCATGGCAAACGCACGTTAACACGTCTGGTGTTATGCGTGCACACGCATCACGAATGCGTTCCTTTAGGTGGTCCGTGTTTTGTATTTTCACCTGGTACACCATGGCCTTCAAGTGCCCCCACAAGTAAAAATCAAGGGGGGTGAGGTCTGGGGACCTCGGAGGCCACTCCACGGGACCACGGCGGCCAATCCAGTGACCCGGAAACTGCTGATCCAGTCAATGGCGCACGCAGATACCGTAATGGGGGGCGCCCCGTCTTGCTGAAAGTACGCTGGAAATCCCCCGTCCTCGTTCAGCAGGGACGACATGTCTGTCTGTGTCTTGCAGCATGTTTTAATACATTTCGGCATTCAGATTGGTGTCAATGTAAAAAGGGCCAACAATTGTGTTGCCCCATATCCCGCACCACACCATCACTTTTCCAGCGCCTTGCGTCCTTGAGGGACTCATCCAGTGAGGGTTGTCATCACTCCAATAACGTACGTTTTGATGATTAACCTCTCCATGAACATAAAAGTTGGCTTCATCTGAAAACAGGATGCCAGCCGAGAACTCCGTGTCTTCGTCCACTTTTGTTCTTGCCCATTCACAGAATTCCAGCCGCCTGTCCGGGTCGTCTTCGCTAAGATACTGCAACATTTGCATTTTGTATGGATGCCATCTGTGCTCTTTCATAATGCGGACGATACTCGTTTAGCTGACACCGCATTCTGCAGACATCCGTCGAGTGCTTTTTTGGGGACTCTTTGCGAACGCTGCCAGCACCATGGTCGCTGTGCCTTCATCGGTGGCTGTTCGTGGACGGCCACTTCTTGGTTGGTCTGCAACACTTCCAGTCTTCTTGAACTTCTCAATGAGTTTGGCAAGTGTCGTGTGTGATGTGCGTGCCGGGGGCGTGTCTCCTGTTAAAATTCTCGGCAACCTTGCGACAGCTTCCTGATCCTGCCAGAAGAATGATCTCTATACGCTCTTCTTGGGACAAAGGCATCTCAGCACATCACCTGCAAGAAAATAACAAAAAAATAATAATTTATTTATCATCACCATTTTGCCTATGTATGGAGACGTTTGACTCACCCTGTGTATATTCATTTACACAGGAGGGCCATAAAGTCTGGAAAAAGGAATTTTTCTCAGAACTGCAGGTTATCTGCAACGGCGAAAAAAAATTAGGGTAATATATCCTATGTTTACGGACTTTATGGCCACCCTGTACACTGCAGGCCACCATGTACACTGCATCAAATTTAGTATACACACTAAGAGAAAACCAAGAAAGATTTTAATAACACGCCCACCCGTCCCTGTCCCTTTCCCCCAAACTCTTCTTGAAAGATTTCTCCATGTTCACAGAATTTGGTTCATGATGAAAAATTATTTACAGTTTGATCTCGTGTCAATACTCAAAATGATCGTGCGTACTCTGCGGCAAGAACTAAGAGAGAAGGGACACCAGAAAGAATTTTACTGGAGCGGTCTAACTTCTCTAAGAAAGTGATGATCGTTTTGTCAAAAATGGGTAAAAGTGATGTCGCTTTTGTTGAACCGGGGGCTAAAAGCTGCCAAAAACTCGCGAAATTTCATGAAATCAGTACACATTACAGCAACAGGCGCAACAAGCCATACTGCCCGCCTAACCATTGAATATCTAGACAGAGAAGTTCCTGACTAAATACAACCTGACGAATGACCAACTAACAGTCCAGACTTGTATTCGTTTAATTATGCAATATAGAATGAGTTAAAAGAAAGCTTACAAGAAGTCCAAGTTTGATAACGTTGCTCAATCAAAGGTAAAAATTGTGGAAAAGTGGAATTCTCTGCCACAGAGTTTCATAAACAGGGCTCTTGATGGTTAGCACCATCGTTTGGAGCTTTGCGTTCAAGAAAATGGTGGAAACATTGAACATTCAATGTTACTATATTGGTAATACTCTGGAGCATCTAAATAAATACAAGGCCGCCCGAAGCCTGACAGGCCATTGTAAGGCACTACCAAAGTACAAAATATATAACTGTTGAATTATGATTAATATCTCTCACGAACTTGTTATTTTTGCCACGTACATTTCACAGGATATAATAATAATCACTACAACGTACTTCAGATATTGAAAAGAACGATAAATACGATAACAAATCTTATTCATGCTTCACTCAAACTCAATATATCGTATCACATTTAGAAATTGGCTGTAAATGTAATCTGTTTCTCTCTCATAGAGTTTAATTTACACTCTGTTTATGATTTTTTTAATACCTATTTTAGTGGGAGCCCACTTGGCTCTTGAATATCAAATATAGGCACATGCCTAGTGTGCCTATGCCTGCGGGCGTCCTTGTAAATAGTTTTTGATGACTTTCTTTCTTCAAATCGAAATACACACTTTAAAAGACAATAGCTTACTTTTTCCTACGTAATCCTGTATATACTCGTACTATATATATATATATATATATATATATATATATATATATATATATATATATATATATACACACATTTAACTGCAATGACCGCGCAGTATATTAACGTATAGAAACGACGTAAGTATACTGCGCGGACATTGCAGTTAAATGTACATATTCACGATTTGCGAGGGTGCCCTCTCAAGGCATTGGTTTCTGCCTTATGTAGGAGAATTACAACTTCTGACTATCGTGGCTCCGTAGTGTAGTGGTTAGCATGTCTGACCGGCAATCGGAAGATCCTGGGTTCGATTCCCGGGCGGGTGCCTTATTTTTCATTTGTTTGTTATTTCTCTTCCTCATGTGCAGAACACTCCTCTATACTTACGTCGTTTCTATACGTTAATATACTGCGCGGTCATTGCAGTTAAATGTACATATTCACGATTTGCGAGGGTGCCCTCTCAAGGCATTGGTTTCTGCCCTATGTAGGAGAATTACAACTTCTGACTATCGTGGCTCCGTAGTGTAGTGGTTAGCACGTCTGACCGGCAATCGGAAGATCCTAGGTTCGATTCCCGGGCGGGTGCCTTATTTTTCATTTGTTTGTTATTTCTCTTCCTCGTGTGCAGAACACTCCTCTATAGTTACGTCGTTTCTATACGTTAATATACTGCGCGGTCATTGCAGTTAAATGTACATATTCACGATTTGCGAGGGTGCCCTCTCAAGGCATTGGTTTCTGCCCTATGTAGGAGAATTACAACTTCTGACTATCGTGGCTCCGTAGTGTAGTGGTTAGCACGTCTGACCGGCAATCGGAAGATCCTGGGTTCGATTCCCGGGCGGGTGCCTTATTTTTCATTTGTTTGTATTTCTCTTCCTCGTGTGCAGAACACTCCTCTATAGTTACGTCGTTTCTATACGTTAATATACTGCGCGGTCATTGCAGTTAAATGTACATATTCACGATTTGCGAGGGTGCCCTCTCAAGGCATTGGTTTCTGCCCGATGTAGGAGAATTACAACTTCTGACTATCGTGGCTCCGTAGTGTAGGGTTAGCACGTCTGACCGGCAATCGGAAGATCCTGGGTTCGATTCCCGGGCGGGTGCCTTATTTTTCATTTGTTTGTTATTTCTCTTCCTCGTGTGCAGAACACTCCTCTATAGTTACGTCGTTTCTATACGTTAATATACTGCGCGGTCATTGCAGTTAAATGTACATATTCACGATTTGCGAGGTGCCCTCTCAAGGCATTGGTTTCTGCCCTATGTAGGAGAATTACAACTTCTGACTATCGTGGCTCCGTAGTGTAGTGGTTAGCACGTCTGACCGGCAATCGGAAGATCCTGGGTTCGATTCCCGGGCGGGTGCCTTATTTTTCATTTGTTTGTTATTTCTCTTCCTCGTGTGCAGAACACTCCTCTATACTTACGTCGTTTCTATACATATATATATATATATACACACACACACATTTTAACTGCAAACAACACGCAGTATAATTAATGTAAAGAACGATGCTTGCGTAGAAGAGCGTCCTCTTCTTGTGCGGACGCTCTTCTACACAAGCGTCGTTCTTTACATTAATTATACTGCGTGTTGTTTGCAGTTAAAATGTATATATGTACGGTATGAGAAGGTGCCCCTTCAGGGCATTCGATTCCGCTCGTATGTAGGAGAATTACGACTTCTGACTGATCAAGGACCTTGGTGTAGTGGATAGCATGTCCGACCGGCAATTGGATGATCCCGGGTTCGGTTCCTGGGAGGTGCCTCATTTTTCATTTGTTCGTTCTTTCTCCTCTTTTTGTGCGGACGCTCTTCTTCTACATTCTTTATATATGTATATATATATATATATATATATTATATATATAATGGGTTACTTCATTTCTATTTGAGAGTCAGTTTGGAAGTGTATGTTATAGAAAGTAGTGTTATAGATAATGTGGTGTCCAGAAAATGTGGTGTCCAGAAAATTCGGTCTCGGAAAATTTGGTCTTGGAAATTTCGGTTAGGTTAGGTCAAAAAAATTGCCCCGAACTAATAGTGCCCTTGAAGCATTTCATTCCGCATTGAAATCATCAGTTAGAAGCAGACTAAAATTTCACATTTGCAACGAGGAGAGAAGCCAAGTAAAAAGAAAAAATAGGAAACACTTTATTCGCGCATCGAAATACTCGCGCAAAAGTATGTTCAAAGTGATAAAATTGCCTTCTTAAAATCTGTTGCTCATAACTTAATTTCATTTTAACTTTTCTTTTCGAGTCTCAAGACCAAATCTTCCAAGACCGAATTTTCTGAAACCGAATCTTCTTTTATGTTTTACTCATTATTTAGGGTATCTTTTTTAGTTTTAAGTTTTAAACAACAAAACAATTCCCTTAATAAATCTTTTCAAATTCTCGTTTATGTTTTCATTATACCTTGCAATTGTGATTTAAATATTTTTTGCTATTTGAGCTCATAGATTTACTTCAATTTTCTGAGACCGAATATTCCAAGACCGAATATTCCAAGACCGAATATTCCAAGACCGAATATTCCAAGACCGAATATTCCAAGACCGAATTTTCCAAGACCGAATTTTCCAAGACCGAATTTTCCAAGACCGAATTTTTCAAGACCGAATATTCCTAGCACCAGATAATGTATGTACATAGAAACTGTTTCATCAAGTTTGTTAACAGTTCTTTGTAACTTTATTGTAACAAGGTGAACAAAAATGCTCTTGAGAGGTAGTGCAATGAACCCACAAGTCAGCGATGAAGTTGGACGTCGGAGAAAATAGGGATAATTTTAAGTGCGGGAATACAGTATGAGGTATTGTGAAAAATGAAGAAACTGAGATGAACGTAAAATAAAACCTTGTTCGTAGTATCTTAACAGAAAAATTAACCAGCGTCCATAGCTCAGCGGATAACACCTTTTCTCCGTAAGCGAAGTGAAGACATTGAGATCGGGGGTTTGACTCCCGATGGTGCTAGTAATAATAATGCGGGAGTTAGTGCAATGGCCCGCCTTCGTCTGGTCTGAGTGCTTCGCCAGTTTCTGTCCTTCCTTATTAATTGTTATTATTATCAAATTATTTATAAAATAGAATCACTCAAACGAACAACAAATAAAATGCATCAAATATTCTCGCAGAATATACACACACACACATGTAGTGTTTATCATATCTGACCGGCAATCGGAAGATCCCGGGTTCGATTCCCGGGTGGTTACCTCATTTTTTCATTTGTTCGTTCTCCCTCCTCATCTTGCGCGGCACTTTCTTCTATACAAGCGTTGTTCTTTACGTTAATTATACTGTGTGTTGTTTGCAGTTAAAAAAAAAATAAAAAAAAAAATATATATATATTATATATATAATATATACACAAACTCAGAATGGTTCCCTGAGAACATTATATGTTAAACACAGACCGTGCATGGAACAAGGAACTCTTCTGGGAAAATTAAATCCACTATAGTCCGAATAAGTAATGGTAAATGACAAATACCATAGTTTTTTTCCTTTTTCATGATTTTAGCCCGACGTGGGCAACGGGTCTCTCGCAAAGAGATCCCATAAATATAGCTTCCCTCACCAGCTATCTGCAAAGCAGACAGGATCCAGCTTTGGGACGTGGATCTAGGGTTTAAAGCAAGCCTAGATCCCTACACTCAGAACCTCTATATAAGTAAAAGACTCGTTGCATTCACGTCGTGTTGAATAAATCAAAGAAAAAGGGGGTAACTATTATATTTTTAGCCAAAAAACCAAAACTTAAACCTCAACCGGGACATTGAGCGTCCACTTTTCAAGGCACGAAACACGTCCGTTTAGTATACACAAACTCAGAATGGATCCCTGAGAACATTATATGTTAAACACAGACCGTGCATGGAACAAGGAACTCTTCTGGGAAAATTAAATCCACTATAGTCCGAATAAGTAATGGTAAATGACAAATACCATAGTTTTTTTCCTTTTTCATGATTTTAGCCCGACGTGGGCAACGGGTCTCTCGCAAAGAGATCCCATAAATATAGCTTCCCTCACCAGCTATCTGCAAAGCAGACAGGATCCAGCTTTGGGACGTGGATCTAGGGTTTAAAGCAAGCCTAGATCCCTACACTCAGAACCTCTATATAAGTAAAAGACTCGTTGCATTCACGTCGTGTTGAATAAATCAAAGAAAAAGGGGGTAACTATTATATTTTTAGCCAAAAAAAACAAAACTTAAACCTCAACCGGGACATTGAGCGTCCACTTTTCAAGGCACGAAACACGTCCGTTTAGTATACACAAACTCAGAATGGTTCCCTGAGAACATTATATGTTAAACACAGACCGTGCATGGAACAAGGAACTCTTCTGGGAAAATTAAATCCACTATAGTCCGAATAAGTAATGGTAAATGACAAATACCATATTTATGGGATCTCTTTGCGAGAGACCCGTTGCCCACGTCGGGCTAAAATCATGAAAAGGAAAAAAACTATGGTATTTGTCATTTACCATTACTTATTCGGACTATAGTGGATTTAATTTTCCCAGAAGAGTTCCTTGTTCCATGCACGGTCTGTGTTTAACATATAATGTTCTCAGGGAACCATTCTGAGTTTGTGTATACTAAACGGACGTGTTTCGTGCCTTGAAAAGTGGACGCTCAATGTCCCGGTTGAGGTTTAAGTTTTGGTTTTTTTGGCTAAAAATATAATAGTTACCCCCTTTTTCTTTGATTTATTCAACACGACGTGAATGCAACGAGTCTTTTACTTATATAGAGGTTCTGAGTGTAGGGATCTAGGCTTGCTTTAAACCCTAGATCCACGTCCCAAAGCTGGATCCTGTCTGCTTTGTAGATAGCTGGTGAGGGAAGCTATATTTATGGGATCTCTTTGCGAGAGACCCGTTGCCCACGTCGGGCTAAAATCATGAAAAAGGAAAAAAACTATGGTATTTGTCATTTACCATTACTTATTCGGACTATAGTGGATTTAATTTTCCCAGAAGAGTTCCTTGTTCCATGCACGGTCTGTGTTTAACATATAATGTTCTCAGGGAACCATTCTGAGTTTGTGTATACTAAACGGACGTGTTTCGTGCCTTGAAAAGTGGACGCTCAATGTCCCGGTTGAGGTTTAAGTTTTGGTTTTTTTGGCTAAAAATATAATAGTTACCCCCTTTTTCTTTGATTTATTCAACACGACGTGAATGCAACGAGTCTTTTACTTATATAGAGGTTCTGAGTGTAGGGATCTAGGCTTGCTTTAAACCCTAGATCCACGTCCCAAAGCTGGATCCTGTTTGCTTTGCAGATAGCTGGTGAGGGAAGCTATATTTATGGGATCTCTTTGCGAGAGACCCGTTGCCCACGTCGGGCTAAAATCATGAAAAAGGAAAAAAACTATGGTATTTGTCATTTACCATTACTTATTCGGACTATAGTGGATTTAATTTTCCCAGAAGAGTTCCTTGTTCCATGCACGGTCTGTGTTTAACATATATATATATATATATATATATATATATATTTCGTAGACTGGACAGTTTATCAACAATAATAAACTGACCTAACCTAACTTATGCTAGCCTAGCCTAGCCTAATCCAACCCTAAAACCTTTTCGATAACCCAATTCTTGCATCTATTATCAAGTTACGCTTAATGAGTGGGTTTCAATTTCAAAAGATAAAACACACTTGAACATAATTCCACCCAAACTCCTCCTCTTTGGTGACCCAGACTTAATTTGGTTGAGGAATCGTTATTATTATATCTTCATGACCTAAATAGGATTGGGTATTGTCGTTCAAAGAGAGCTACGTCGTCGTGACCACGTTGCAACACCGCTTCCTATTTAGATCAATGACGTTGGTCTGTTCAATAATTTATGGGTGGTCGTCTCCCGCGTTTAAGTTATGGAACCACCACCCGGTAAATGGTTTGGATTCCACGCAAAGCCGTAGATCCCTAGGTTAAACAACCCCCATACGTTCTTATTATGAACGTTCATACAATCATATAAACGTTAATTATCATTATCGTTCAAAAGACGTCTTGAAAATATCCTTCAGTACATAAATAGCGAGAGATGAAATAAAATTCTTTGAAACTGTACCTTTAGCTCAGCTACAACATAAATTTACCAGTTAATACTGAAGAAGCGTCTTTCAACGTATGCAAATGTAGAAGGATTCAAAATATATTTGCTCAAACTTACAAATAAAAACATAAATGGAGGGACCGCAAGAAGACGCAGTTAATCATGGCTTTTGAGCTTATGTTTTCAAGGATTATTAGAACTGAATAAAAGTGCTAAAAGTAGATAGTAGATGTAGAAGTAAAAAAAAAAAAGACGCAAAGTTTTCCATCTGTTAGATAAGATGCATTTAAATCTACGTTTCTCATTATGCTAAATATTCTCACGCACACTGTACGTTTCGGCTTATCAAATTCTTCGTACGAATATCAAATATTAAAAAATAAATCCATTTTGGAATGTTTGTAAGAAGATCACAACGAATTTTTGCCCACGACTCCAATTCATATTTTTCAATGCTTCATCACTGATCCGATTCGAAGACTAATGCAAGAATTAACACGTCAACTTTATACACACACACACACACACACACACACACACACTTACATAATACATACAGTATTTTTTTTATGCATACATATAAATAATATATATAATTGTATGCGCAAATGTGTAGGTGCCAAAAATTTCCATGCTAATTCTTGCATTAGGTTTCGAATACAATATACAGTATATATATATATATATATATATATATATATATATATATATATATATATATATAGTAATATTTATTGACATTTATGACGTAGTTATATATAAAAAAATGTCAAGTTAATTGTCGAAACTCCACTAATTCTTTCAGATGTTGATCTTCAAGTAAATTGGACTAAAATGAGCAAGAGAAAATGCAAAAATGTATCATTTGTTAATGAAATGTCTAATACATTCAAGCGTCCCAAAATCTGGCTTTACTGCCTCGAAGGACAGGCCAGCTTCATTAATATAAATATTAAATAAGAAATTTTATGTATATATATATATATATGTAGGGTGGTGCAAATTCAGGAGTCAAAGGAGACAGAGAGAATGGATCTTTTCCCTTCTGTGGCCGCCACTATTTTTAAATAAAAATTACTTTTTATTTATAAAAATTATAATTTATAATTTTTTAGTTGAAAATTTATAATTTATGCAATGATAATCCTTTGATTCCTGACTTTTGCGCTAATTCGAGTGGGTGGCAGGAGTCAGAGTCATCATTGAATAAATTATAAATTTTTAACTAAAAAATTATAAATTATAATTTTTGTCAATAAAAAGTAATTTTTATTTAAAAATAGTGGTGGTCATAGAACGGAAAAGATCCATTCTCTCTGGTTCCTTCTACTCCTGACTTTTTCGCCACCCTATATATATATATATATATCATGCAAAGCTGGGCACAAACCGTTAATCCGTTAATCGTTAATTAACGAAGTTAACTTTTTCGTTAACGATTTAACTTTTAAGTTAACTTTGAAAATCATTATCGGACTAATTAACTTCCGTTACATTTAACTTCCGTTAACTCAAGTCCGTTAACCCAAAAAATTCATAAATAAACGTTTAAAAGTTTCTATTATTTTCAGTGCTGAGCAGGTGCGCAATTAATCCGCCACTGTTAATAGTGATGAACGAATTTCCATTTCCGCAGTGCAAAATCAGGCGATATATTTGTTTCCATCGCCACAATTTGTCTTACCAAATATGGTAGTTATTTATGGCATTGGTTTGAGCAAAACATGGTCGACTGTAAAATCAGGCGGAAAGATTTGCCATTTGAGTTGAATGTTTCAACTTCTTTCAAGAAATATCACGAGCATTTTAAGGCACTTTCAATATATTATGTAACAATTACAACAAATAACTACATTCGTTTCATTTGCAGTCTGTCTCTTGCGCAACATGTTTGTGCTAGTGAATATTTAAAAATAATCGTTGTCAAGTAAGTCATGTATATTTATAATATGTCTGTGAGTACCTTATTAGTAGTCTCCTTGATACATTTCAAGAACCATAAAACTGATCAGGTAAGATTTCAACTCTCATGTCACTTTGATGACATAAATTAAGTCAATTGATGTCTTACAATGGGAGCGTTTTCACCTTAACCCTTTATGTCCTGGCGGTACTTCTAGGTACCACATCTTTAAAATCTCCATAATTATTTTTCTACCCGGTTTTTTCCAGGGTGAGGAAAGCATGGAGGGTACAGTCGAGAGAGCCATGAAGCAGCAGTCCAACGAAGTGGGCAGCAAAGTGGAGGCAGCAACAACGAGGAGGAGGAGGAGGATGACTTCTTCAGTGCTGTCATCCAGACAAAAGAGAGCAGCAGAAGCCAGAGGTCACTCAAGGGCAAGGCCCAGAACTTGGTCAAGACCTGGCTGGAGACCAACTCCAAGGACTTGCTGACAGATGCTGCCTTCTTGGGTGAGCAAGTGTTGGTGGACTTGTTCATCAAGTTCAACACAGCCATCCCCTCCAGTGCTGCAGTGGAGCGTTTGTTCTCTATGGGCAAGGACATCCTGAGGGCCAAGAGATCATCCCTGTCTGATGAAAACTTTGATATGCTAATTTTCATGAAGGGCAACATGCATCTCATGGACAAAATGGAGAACGAGAAGAAGAGGGAAAATTAAATTATATATACAGTATATTGTGTTTTTCATTTTTTGTATAATAAAAGTTAACGTTAACGGTTTATCGGTAACTTCCTTTACATGTTTAACGAATTAACGGATTAACGGTTAACGAAGTTAACTTTTTGGTTAACGGATTAGCGGTTAACGAAGTTAACTTTTTGGTTAACGGTGCCCACCACTGTATATATGTATATATCTATACAGGGTGCAGCGTAAATCGGTTTACCGAGAATAATGGAATCACCTTGTGAAGAATAATATTTATTATTTACTACAGAAATTATTCAAAATGTCTTCCATCATGTTCAATACATACGATGATACGTTGCATCTCTGAACCACTGAACAACAAATAGCGGAGCACAGTTCTTTGTTATTATTCAACGTCTCGAACTCTTGGCGTATCAAAGTCATCGTGTGATCGAAGTCCCGAGGTGTCTGGCCGTAAACTCTATCTTTGATTATACCCCACATTGAATAATCACATCAGTGATTATTCAATGTGGGGTATAATCAAAGATAGAGTTTATGGTCAGAAACCTCGGGACTTCGATCACACGATGACTTTGATACGCCAAGAGTTCGAGACGTTGAATAATAATGAAGAACTGTGCTGCGCTATTTGTTGTTCAGTGGTTCAGAGATGCAACGTATGTATTGAACATGATGGAGGACGCTTTGCATAATTTCTGTAGTAAATGATAAATATTATTCTTCACAAGGTGATTCCATTATTCTCGGTAAACCATATATATATCGGGTGGGCAAAAAAAAGGGAGACCTCGAACTTTGGCTGTAAAATCCAAAGTTATGGTCAGATTTCAATATTTTTTTCACACCCCACAACTAAGTCAATTTCCTATACGGTGAGCGGATTTCAAAGAAAACTAATGAAAATTACGGATCTATTGAACATTTCTTTATGGCACTGGAAATTCTCCATTTACACTACTACTGCATTGTCGGTCGGCAAAAACAAAAAGGGAGACCTTTTAAATCCTTCATATCTCGGCAAATACAGTACATAAGAACTAGGAAATTTTAGTATGTTAGTACTAGGTAATTTTATGGTTTGTATGCCATCTTTTAGCATTTTAACTGAGAAATTGAATTTATGGCGAATATTCCAGGAAAATCTTGCGATAATTAAAGCGATTTTAATTAATGTAAACCAACTGCAGGAGGTTTGGAGAAGCTTCTCAAGAAAATCGATAAAACAGGAGATACTAAAAGATGGCATACAAACCATAAAATTACCTAGTACTAACATACTAAAACTTCATGGTTCTATGTACCATATTTGCCGATATGAAGGATTTAAAAGGTCTTCCTTTTTTTTTTGCCGACCCGACAATGCAATAGTAGTAGTGTAAATGGAGAATTTCCAGTGGCATAAAGAAATGTTCAATAAATCCGTAATATTCATTAGTTTTCTTTGAAATCCGCTCACCGTATAGGACATTTACTTAGTTGTGGGGTGTGAAAAAAATATTGAAATCTGACCATAACTTTGGATTTTACAGCAAAAGTTCGAGGTCTCCCCTTTTTTTTGCCCACCCTATATATTGATTATAAAGTCGTTGTGCAACTTTAAACTTTAATAACTTTTGATGTCTACGTGATAGAAACAACCCGTAAACGGCATATTAGAGCATAATTATTGGCGTTTTTAATACATTACATTACATATTTGTAGGCCTCAACTTGACCGCCATCTTTCTCGATACAGCGGTCAATCCGATTTTCCAAAACCTAAAAACATTCTCCTGTTGCTGTTGAATAATTTCATTAGTTGCATTGTGATCCTGGCCACAAGTTCATCCGAAGAACGTGGTTTTAATGAGTAAACAACACCTTTAACATAGTTCCCATAAAGAATAATACAACGGGAACAGGTCAGGTGAACGAGGTGGCCAAGCAATTGGTCCACCTCTTCCGATCCACTTGACTTCATTTAAGAACTGTCGTACATTCAAAGCATAGAGTGAGAGGGAGAACAGTCTTGCTAAAAGAAGGTGCTATCCGAAGGATTTAATCCTCTTATTTCAGAAAAAAAGAAATTCTGTAACATTGCGAGGTAGTGACGATCACCAGTGACTGATATTTCTTCAAAGAAGAAAAGACCAATGATGCACGACTTTCTGAAAGCGAACCAGACATTGATTTTTTGGTGGGTTTCTTTCACGTTGCCAGACTTCGTGAGGTTTTTCTGCCCCCCAAAATGCAGGAATTGCAGTCAGGATTACACATGCAATTCATGAAATCACTCGACAGCAAATAGAGAATTTTTTTTAGGTCTTTGGAAAATCGGATTGAACAATGTGTCGAGAAAGATGGCGGTTCTCTTGAGGCCAACAAAGTTGCAATATAATGTCTTAAAAATTTTAATAATTATGCTATCATAAGTCGTTCACAGTTTATTTCTCTCATGTGTATAGTAAAAGTTATTAAAATTTAAAGTTGCATAAGTACCTTGCAATCACACACACACACACACACACACACACACACACACACATATATATATATATATATATATATATATATATATATATATATATATATATATATATGGGAATGAACTCAGAATGGTCCCCTGAGTTTTTTATGATACACACAAACCGTGCATGGAACAAGGACTATAGTGGATTTAATTATTGCAGAAGAGTTCCTTGTTCCATGCCCGGTCTGTGTGTATCATATATATATATATATATATATATATATATATATATATATATATATATATATATATATATATATATATCGTGTGAACTGCGCTTTGCAAAGAGACCAATCTAAGTGCAGTAGAGAATTGCCCAAAACCAACAAATGAAAGCGATCTGCATTTATTCTAATTTTATTTAAAGGAAAACACTTGAAAGTGAATTTGAAGCAATTTGCAACAGAGGGTGAAGATATTATATATATATATACATATATATATACTGTATATACCAGAAGACCTCCTTGCCAATTACGAGCTCAAATGACTTTGCAAATAAAGTGTGTTTGCGACAACTCTGAAACTTAATAGCTTCGTAGCTTAAACATTTTATATATATATATATATATATATATATATATATATATATTATATATATATATATATATATATAATATATATATATATATATATATATATATATGAGAGAGAGAGAGAAAGAGATTTGAATGACAATTTTATTTACAAATTCAATTTCTTTCGAAAACATTTAAAAAATTGTAAAAAATGACGTAATTCGGAACTTCTAATTTCCGAGTATAGTTCATTTTAGAGCGAACTTGAAACATACACAAAACTCTTAAAATTCTACAGAGCCTTTGGCCACCTCCGAAACAAATTGAAGAAATTTATCTTTTTGGTTCGAAATTAATAACAATAGTAATCCCGAGGGTATAATTATTAATACCCACAATAAGGTTTAAACGTACCAACCCTTCTACGTCGAGGCAGAGAGATATCGCGAATTTCTTCTTGTTATAAAAATATAATAAAGAATTATTTGCGTGGTTCAACGGAAAGACCTGAAACAACGTTTGTACACCGATTTGGTTTAGACCACGAGAATCAATAAATATCCTACGTTGGTTTGGGTGTTTTCGGATTGCTATAAATCTATTTCCAGTGTTCTTAACGACTAATGACCGCCCGCGGAGTGAAACTGATCGTCCTCTCAAATTCACAAGTTAATTCATAGATGAAAAGAAGTGTGGCCCAAAGCTCATCGTGTTCATTTGCGGCGATATCGGGATTTATAAAGAGCACCAGTGGCGCGTGGGATTAGCGCCAATTAAGCAATTATAACGTCCTCTCTAAAGCTAATACAAGTCACCTTCCAACACTGGATAACTGCTAACCATGTTGTTAAGGAGGGGCTCAAGTTATCATTAGGCTGCCATAAATTTTAAGAACCATCCCTTTGCTCACGATGCTGCTCGTAAAGTTTGATAATGGCGCTCAGAATCTTCTCTCCCCGATAACTCGTCAAAGAAACTCAAGCACAGGCGCAGTTTGGGCCCAAGTTACTGCAATGAGTCTGACTATAAAGGGTTTTAAAAAGGAGAACGATCTTCTCTCATCGCAGATATACCATAGGAAAAATAATAAAATTTATGGATGATTCTAATTTTTTAACTCCATCCACATCTCTCTCTCTCTCTCTCTCTCTCTCTCTCTCTCTCTCTCTCTTCTCTCTCTCTCTCATATATATATATAAACTACTTGTCTACATGATACTGCGGGCACATTAATTCAGCTTGTCAGTACATAAGGCAAAAGAAAAATGAACAGGGGGACAAAAATGGCGTAATATGAAAAAAAAAACCGAACAGTGAAATCACGCAGAAATTTCAGCTTTCCCTAAAAAGAAACCGAGATAAGAACTAAAAAAAAAAAAGGTCCTAATGAATTCCATAATACCATCTAAACGTTCGACATTTATTTAATATCACCCTGTTAGTATTGGGTATTTATTTTTATTGAGATAAATAGTTCCTTTAAGAAATCATTACGGAACTTGAAGCTAATCCCTCTCCTCATACCTTAACAAATGGTTTAAAAACCAGTTTTTATTTGAAAGAAATACGAATAAAAACCGTGATTATAATAATTTAAAATGAATATTTTATTTCACAAAAAAAAAAAAAAAAAAAATTGGCTTATAAAATCTACGGTTTTTACGCATATATTTAGGTAAAAATTATAACCATAATAAAAATTAATTTTAATTTTTTTAATTATTTTTATTTGCTTGCATTTAAAATTTCTGTCTCTTGAAACCAAATGAAAAGTAATTTAACGCAAACAGTTTAGAACCTAAAATATTACTTGAGGTACTCCTGGATAATGTTTTTTTTTTTTTAAAACGAACACATTTGGGTTAAATTTTTAACAATCTAGCTTTTCTAAATTTGAAAACATACCCTTCACATATCGAAGCCAGCGTCCGACACTGAGGTCGGGGGTTTGACTTCCGATGGTACTGGTAATAATAAGCGAAGAATTAGCGCAATGGGCCGCATAAGTTGGCCTGAGCGCTGTGCCAGTTTCTGGTCTTCATCACTAATTATATTTTTAGCTTTCATATCCCGAAATTTCAGTCAAGAATCTCAACACCTGTGGTGGAGATACGACTAAAAATACTACATTATCTCTCTGTCTCTCTGTCTACTCAACATTACAAAGCTAGAGAAGTACAGACTAAAAAAAACAAAAGATCCTCAGATCCACTCTTGGTTAGTCCGAGGAAACAGAAATTTGAAAGCACGCTTCATTTAGTTACCTCGCTTTATAAATACTTTGGCTTCACTTGAACGAACCTTTCTTGGGTCTGTATGATGTGGTCGGTAGGAGCAATCGTTGAAACCACTCGACGTGAGTTCGAGTCCCACCACTAGATTCTAGTCTCCAACTTCATTATCTTTTTCCTTCGTACCTTATTAAGTGCGGTTATTGCGCTTATAAATCATTTATAATCAGAATTTATCGACTTTTCATTAAATTCTTCAGATCCAATGAGCTTAAAGACATGCATGGAAAGGCAGACTATCGCAGATTAGATCCTCCTCACTCGCAAGTAATTAGTTTTTGTTACGATACCTCGCTTTTGGGTTTATAATACAAAAAATGACAAAAACTTCATAACCAAACTAACTACATTTACACCTGCAAAAGAAAAGAAAATTCCGATCCGAGACCTTAGAAAAATTATTCTCAACACGGACTAAACCTATACAACCTTATACGTAACATTATTATGACGGTGACGGTAACAACACCTCTTACATAGACTCAAAGAACACAAATTCAGCAAACAGAACATAAAAAGAAGTCAATTGCTTCTATAATAGATGGATTTACTATCCTTTTCAATGACATTGACACAACATATCAAATTAGCCGAGGTCAAACCCATAAAAAGGAAACCCTGACATAAACAAACTTCAGTGAACTTTGTACAAACCTACTCGTATATATAGTCGTCGTATTATATTGATAAACTCGCTGATAACCTTCATTTAAATTTTGCATACACCGATTACTTTTACAAATTTACAAATTACACAATCTTAAATATTAATTTACTTTTACAAATTTACAAATTACACAATCTTAATATTAATTTACTTTTACAAATTTACAAATTACACAATCTTAAATATTAATTTACATTTTACAACTTTTTACAAAACAAAATTTCAATTTGTCGTAATTTAATTAATTTTATTTATAGGCGATGACCGATAAAGATGACCAAAGAAACAAAATGGAAAGATTCATTTTATACTCAATTTCAAACTGAGAAATCATTCCTGAAGTAAAATTGTTTTTCTTTCACAAACAATTTTTGAGAAAGACAAAAAACAAAAGAAGCAAATATAATTTAAAAATATCGAAAAGAAAAATTTATTATTATTATTGTTATTATTGTTATTATTATTATTATTATTTTGTCTTTTTAAATGCATAAATCAAGTGAATCTTAGCGCGCGTTTTAAAAATAATATTTTGAGTAAGAAAGCTTTCATAATTGCCGAGTGGCTGTGATGAAGGATAATCTTTTTTAGGAGAAATAACCTAACCTGTACTGTTTATTATAATAAAAATTACACGCGACTTGCTTATGCCTTTTTTGATTGATTATCTATTTTTTGTGGCCAACAATCATTTAGCGTTTGATCAATACGTTACAAAAATTTTGAGTACAGACCTGTACAAATAACGGACAAGTAAAGATAAGCACCCCAGCCTTCTTTAATTAACTTATAAGACTAACTAACGAAAATATCACGACCTAACCTAACCAATCGTCAAGGGCGTACAGTTGACTTAACGATTGGTTAGGTTAGGTCGTGATATTTTCGTTAGTTAGCCTTATAAGGCTAATTAAAGAAGGCTGGGGGTGCTTATCTTTACTTGATCCCAAATAACTTATAGGTTTAAATAGAAAATAAATTCTACAAGTTTCAAATAAGTTTTTATTGATAAATATCTTTCATTTGATTACGCAACTATACACGGTGATGTGCTATTAAAACGCAACCCTGTACAATACAATATATTCTCTGGGTTGTGTTTTAAGTGGATCACCCTGTAATTATTCATCCAGTTGGGGAATAAGCGTACATTTCACAAATTTCTAATCTTCACGCAACTACTTTGTGATAAAGAAGTGAAAATATATAACATTTGCAACAGTTCTCGTACCGTAACCGAGAACCAGATACCTTAAACTCAAACAGTAACATTTACGAAAGGGCCTTACTGTAACTAAAATTCAGGGTATCCATACATTATCTTTACAAATTCAATTCAATTTTACTAGAATTTGTAAAGATAGTTTATCGACATGATACATATAAAGTTTCATATAAGAACTAAAACTAATAGTAAAAATTACATCCTTCGCATTTTGAGATGTAATCTAGGCGTTCTAAATAATAATAATAATGACGTCCAAATATCTTTTTCTCTTTAGCTTTTATGGAGTTTACTACTTAACTTAAAATTGCCAATTACAGTTATTTTTGCAATTAAACTGATCGAAAATCCTATAAACTTTCATAAGGATTAACATCTACTGTAAATACTTCTTGTTAATAATTTCAATCGTAAAATTCTTGATTAACTGAAAAGGTTTCGGAGTAGATCTAATCTTTATCCACATCTCATATATTTTCCAATTTAATTTCTAATTTCAGGCATTGACACATGAATGAATTAATATATAATAAATAAATTTAACGTTTTATTTTAACTTTATTCAAAATCCGACGAACGGGTAACCAACGCATTATTATAATTTCATACCGTTCACATATATATACATATATATATATATGTATATATAGGGCTACTATACAGTAGTATGCGATCTACCTACGATTGTTTACTAATTGCTTGTTTACATCCCAATGTCAATCGCAATGTCAAAGCATTTAAACAACGTTTTCAGACACCTGAATTATCTGTGAACATTTCAAAATAGCTCTTATTTGTTTTAGAAAGCGCAAAGTTTTTTTTATGAAATGTCGCGTATACGTTCATATATGTAACCAAACGTTCATTACCATTTAGCGTGTTATCATTTATACTAATGCATTAACTTTCCATTATCGTTATCTTTAACAGATATAAAGTCTAATTATATTTTATCTGATTAATGTTGAAAATAGTAAATAACAAATGTATTTTAAAAAACGGTAAAAAGTAGCATATAACCTCACCAAAATCTCAACTTACTCTGAACGACAGTAACCTTGACCTTTAATACGAGAACCTGATTCTCGCTCGCAACGCATCGTTTGTGACGATACATATATGTATAAAGTTTTATCGAGTAGTTCAGCGGTTCCAAAGCTTTAGCGCAGGTCTCTATTTGACCTTTGACCTCTATTTGTAACCTTAACCTTTGATACAATGACTCGATTCTTGCTCATGACATCATATCTTCTGACGTGTATGAAGTTTCATCAATTTATGTGGAGCGGTTCAAAACTATGGCGCGGAGACGAAAATGTTATATTCGACCTTTGACCACTATTTATAACCTTGAACTTGATGCAACGCCCTAATTCTTGCTCATGACACATCGTCTTGTGATGATACACACGTTATAAAGTTTCATCAACTTATGTGGAGGGTTCGCAAGTTATGGCGCTGACACGAAAATAGACGAACGAACAAATTTCGGGTCAAACTCTTTACAGTAAGAATTTCTTAATATTCCCAACTAAATTGCAGCGTTTTTCAGTTGAAATAAAACAGATTCCACATCTTTTTTGCGAGGCTTAATAATTCTCATAATGTACGAGTGATACTGAGAGAAATGCAAATTAAACAGTTTTCCGAACTAAACCATTATTCATATGGAATGACAGACGCTGGCTGTTTTAACAATAAAAAATGCAATTTTTCGACAGCCTTCAAAACTGGCTGACAAATAGCATTTCACATGATCTCGGTTATATATAAACTAACGATTTCGAAGATTATTTATTTAGCAGTTATTTAGCAGTTCACAAAATCCTCAGAATAATTGAAACTGAAATAAAATACATTGCAAATATCTATCATAGGCAGGCATGCTGCAGAGTGGCTGTACCTGTTGTTGACAAATTTTTCTATTATGTAAAGTAAGGTGTCAAAAATTTCACTGGGGACGTCCTGGTGTCATAAGTTCTTGTACATCTCAGTTTCCATTTTAGGTGAACTTCTAGAAGAGCGAAAACAATTTTCAATTGGCTTTTGGAATGGGAATTGAGGAAACAAACACTTAATAGTCTGTCAGAGATTGCTCATTTTCGTAGTCGCATTCTGCGTTGACTATGAGAACATCTGACGGTTCATTACTATCAGCAGATCAGTAAGTCTGTCCTTATTTACCCCTCCCAATACTGGATCTTTATACGGGAAGTACAGAGGTTATCACGAAGATACCCGTAGCTCCGTAGCAAAGTGAAGAAACTGAGGTTGGGGGATTCGACCCCCGATGGTGCTGGCTAATAATAATAATAATACAAAGAATTGGAGTAATGGGTTTGCATTAGTCTGGCTTGAGTACTGCGTTAATTTTTGGTTCTCCCCACTGATTATTATTATTATTATTATTATTATTATTATTATTACACGTGGTTTTTCTGGGTCCCACTTTCTTTAATGTTGCATTTAATTATTTGACCGATTAAGGATTGGCTTCAGCAAACATGGTGAAAAGTTTCGCAGTGCTTTATGTCCCCTTAAAAAGCAACCCTAAGAACTGCTATGATACAGGGTATTCATAAAATCCTTGAATGGCTTTGCGTGTAAAAAAAAAAAATAATACATTGAATGTATTGAATATAAAAAGCATGAATATTTAGAGTAGATTTTCAAAATGTAGCGCGGACTATTTTGTTTTATTTATGCAGGGAGAAGGGGACAAAGGCGAACACCCGCAAAATGCCCCCCCTCCTATAGAGAGCCAAAATCAAGGTATCCGAGTCCCACGATGCCATTTTATTATTTTTTAATAAATTTTGAAAAACTGTGTAGTGTGTAAAATGCATGTACTGTATGTGTAGTGAAGAATAAGAGAGAGAGAGAGAGAGAGAGAGAGAGAGAGAGAGAGAGAGAGAAGTGTGTGTTGAGAGCATGCTGGACTGCTCACAGGGTAGCTGAAACACGGGTAAAAAATCAGCTAAGGAGAAACGGGAGTTCCAGCACTCCCCGTCTCCTGTCTAACGTCCCGCCCCCGAAGTACTTTCCTGGTCGACTGGTGTCTACAATCTCCTATTTTTGTCCATAACCCATCTGTCACCGACACTTCATATTTGAAGATGTTTTAGATTTTCTTCGTTTCAATGTGTAGATCGAAACTCTGATCTTTTAACAGGACGGGGTCACACTTCATTATGGGGCCATTCAAAACCATGTGGTCCTTAAAGGGGGGGGGGTCATTATTTGACCACCAAGGGCCACATGGGGGAAGGGGGGTCTTGACGTTTAACCACGTGGCCAATACTAAGCATTAAAATTATTGTTTATCATATTTTATATATTATATATATATATATATATATATATATTATATATATATATATATATATATATATATATATGTATATGTATTATAATTCGTAAACTCCAGAAAATTCCGGAAGACTCGAATCTTTATAAGAACAAATTCGCTGTACCTTATTTTGGAAAATTCAAGAAGATTCGAATCTTTAACGTTCATGAGACACAAATTCGCCATACTTTTAATTTGATTATTTTTAATTTGATTTATTTTAATTTACATAAGATTAAGAAGGGGTCGGGTGACATCAGAAGACCACGTGGTTTTGGAGGGGGGGGGGTTAAGTCATTGGCCACAAATGACCACGAGGGGGGGGGGGGGAGGGACGGGTTTGAAAACCACCCGAAAAAGGACCACGTGGTTTTTGAATGACCCCCTATGCTGTAAGTGTTCAGACTTTCCTTGACGAGATCTTTCCGAAAGATGGAGTTGGTGCTGTAGCGCCATTGCATAGACTCCCTGGTTACGCGATTTAACACCATACTTTTTACCCAAAGGTAGAAATCTAAAAATTAATTAACTTGAAACTAATTAACTAATAGCAAAAGCTGTCGTCCTTCTTATGTTTAGCTGTTCAGCTAATGGGATCGATGAAATGTTCACCATTTAAATAATATCCTGTCATCCTTCTTCACTCATCTAGTGCAATCTGGTGGTAGCGTCGGGGAGACATATCTAATTGCTTTAACCGTTAAATATTCTATTCTTGCGATACATTTGGTGTTCATACGTCGTAAAACATTTCTTGTTTCTCGGTTCCAGCCTGGGACTGGTTCACGTAAAGGTGAGGAGATGAATAAATGCGTTTTATTGTTTGACACGACACACCACAAAGCTACGAAAATAAATTATTCTGTCACAATGCACAGGATCATTTGAAATTTAAAGTGACATTCTATTTAATATGTTAAGTCACTAACTTCCCCACAATGCTATTTCGAAATGAAAACTGTCCTTCCATTGCAACTGTGAATTACATTTGTAGGTCCGTCATGATGATTTATGGTCTTTGTCAGTTTAAACATATTCCGACAAAGTGTCAAACTTTGTAACTTTGAAATGTATTCAGTTTAAATCGTTTGATCACTGTTCAAATTAACTTTAAAAAACTGTCACCTGAATTTTTTTTATTATAGGGCATTGTAAAATAAACGTTTTCTTCCGTTTTATGACAAATACATCTGAAAGATCTTCCAGTCTAATTTTGTTATGGACAAAACGATGAAGAGAAATTCTTTATATTTCAATGTAAGTCATATCTCAATGAATGTGGATAACGCAATCTGATGCATAAGGAGCGTGAGATGATCTCCCAAGTTAACAAGTTTATTAAAAAAATAAAAATTTTACTTTTAAATTGTATTTCAGATTTTTGAGAACACTTGGCCCTTGGTACCATTGTGGTTGGTGAGTTAACTGTGGGTAGTATTGGGCGTGTGGATGTTGCATGTATTGTTGGTGTGCATATATATATGCGAAGTCCGGTCTTTTCTCATTAAGGATGACAGCTGTTCTTTCATCATTTACATTAATCCCAAAAAATGTCCTTTGTTGATCATACTGTCACTTCCTTTACTTGGGGGGCTCGAGCTGTTTTTCCTTTTATGTTCGTTGTGTAGCCTACCATTAATGTAAAAATAAGACCATTCTATATTGAGACACTGTTTTTTTCATTAAATGAATGTCTGCACATTGAAGGATGAAAGTAGTAGCAGCTTTTTCCGTATCGGCAAATTCTTATTCTTCATCATGTTGAAACAATTTTTAGGATTGTTATACATGCATCCAAAGCCATATTTTACACGATCCTGTTTTGTAGTATTCATATATGGTTCGTCTTTTAAATTCCTTATGAGTCCTGTGAGATTCAATTGCTTTCCTTTGTTCTAGCACTACTTTTTCCCTACTCAGTGTTTTTTTTTAATCTTTGGTGTTCTTTCATTTTTATTCATGATGTTGTTATCTTGTGCAGGGGATATTTCTTCGTCTAAGGTGTCTTCTGTACCTCTCTCTGTGTGTTCCATTTGGTGTCCTGAATCCAATTTCATTTGTGTCGGCATTCTCTGTCGTTTCCAGTCTTTCTGTCGGTGAACATTTGCAATTGTTCTTCTACTTCAACATTCTCTATTCCTATTTGCACTGTTTTTCTGCCATTTTCCATGCCTTTGACGCACACGAAGCCATAAAAGCCAATGATTTTATTCATTCCATTCACCATTTTTCTATCTTTTTTTCTTAAGTTTATGCATTCATAGTGCTTAAATGTATTGCGCAGAATGCATTTTAAGCCAGTGGTCTTCCGTTTCATTTTCGCGATTGTAGAGCTGGTACGCGGCGTATCCCATTAAACATAGTCTATCTCTATTCAACTTATGGATTTACAGCAATTTATACATTTTATATACGTATTTTTTGGTCATAGTTTTTCTTTTTCTTCTCTTTCATTTCTGGCCTTCTAACTTCGTCTGCGAAATCTGATTCTTCTCGGTTTTATGACCTTTTTCCTCTTTCCTACTCGTATGCGTAGTAGAACCTCACTGAAGCTTTTACTTAGTTTGAATTATTTTCAATTTATGTGATTTTCCTTCGTGCACGTTCTATGGCATCAACTTTCACTAGTTATTTTGATGATAGCACAGAGCGGAAACAAAACGTTCATACACGACGACGACTCGCCTTTAAAATCTATGTAGTAAAGAAGGAGAGATATCCCTGCAAATGCAGTACGGCAGTGGTGCACAAACTTTTTTGATGTGAGGGCCAAGCGAAGAAAATAACTAAATGTATTAGCCTACTTACTTTCCATCTAAGTCATAAATTGGGTCACTTTTATATTCTAACTTTTTCATTGAATTGAAAAGACCCGTGGGGCCACTGAAAAGACCCGTGGGGACACATTTGGCACGCAGGCCAGGGTTTGTGCATCACTGCAGTACGGTACTGTATTTAGCTTTCCCTATGAGCCCAATCGAAGAATGTTAGGTTCTGCTCCCATTCCTTTCCCTACTTTTTCTCCGTCTTCGTTCATTCATTCCTTTCTTTTTTCCCCTTTTTTCATCCCATGGTGTTCATTAGTCGCGCACCCTCGTGTAGCTCCCCTCTACAACCTAGTATCAATGAAAAATTACCACACAGCTTTAGAATGTCAAAAAGTGTAACTCAAAACTACGATAAAGTTTTAAAAAAAGCGGTGAATGGAATTTTTCGTTCGAAATTATTTATAAATAATATATTTATTTCATAAATAAAGAATTATTAATTCACTCATTCGTAAATGGCGACACTAAATATTTACGGTTTTAAATTAACTTTATTTGAATTTGTTGAGGAAACTTCATTACAAAATTTAAAATACAATTTCAGTCCAAAAATATGAAAATACTTTTGAAATTTGAAATTGTAAACTTGTATGTACAGTTGGTACAAAATTCAGGATACTGGGGAGTAACATATTGTAGGCGTGTCCATGTACCGGTGGGACATTATCAGTGGTGGCACCGTTAACCAAAAAGTTAACTTCGTTAACCGCTAATCCGTTAACCAAAAGTTAACTTCGTTAACCGTTAATCCGTTAATTCGTTAAACATGTAACGGAAGTTACCGATAAACCGTTAACGTTAACTTTTATTATAAAAAAAAAAAAAACACAATTATATATAATTTAATTTTCCCTCTTCTTCTCGTTCTCCATTTTGTCCATGAGATGCATGTTGCCCTTCATGAAAATTAGCATATCAAAGTTTTCATCAGACAGGGATGATCTCTTGGCCCTTAGGATGTCCTTGCCCATAGAGAACAAACGCTCCACTGCAGCACTGGAGGGGATGGCTGTGTTGAACTTGATGAACAAGTCCACCAACACTTGCTCACCCAAGAAGGCAGCATCTGTCAGCAAGTCCTTGGAGTTGGTCTCCAGCCAGGTCTTGACCAAGTTCTGGCCTTGCCCTTGAGTGACCTGTGGCTTCTGCTGCTCTCTTTTGTCTGGATGACAGCACTGAAGAAGTCATCCTCCTCCTCCTCCTCGTTGTTTGCTGCCTCCACTGTTGCTGCCCACTTCGTTGGACTGCTGCTTCATGGCCTCCTCGACTGTACCCTCCATGCTTTTCCTCACCCTGGAAAAACCGGGTAGAAATAATTATGGGATTTTAAAGATGTGGTACCTAGAAGTACCGCCAGGACATAAAGGGTTAAGGTGAAAACGCTCCCATTGTAAGACATCAATTGACTTAATTTATGTCATCAAAGTGACATGAGAGTTGAAATCTTACCTGATCAGTTTTATGGTTCTTGAAATGTATCAAGGAGACTACTAATAAGGTACTCACAGACATATTATAAATATACATGACTTACTTGACAACGATTATTTTTAAATATTCACTAGCACAAACATGTTGCGCAAGAGACAGACTGCAAATGAAACGAATGTAGTTATTTGTTGTAATTGTTACATATATATTATTGAAAGTGCCTTAAAATGCTCGTGATATTTCTTGAAAGAAGTTGAAACATTCAACTCAAATGGCAAATCTTTCCGCCTGATTTTACAGTCGACCATGTTTTGCTCAAACCAATGCCATAAATAACTACCATATTTGGTAAGACACAAATTGTGGCGACGGAAACAAATATATCGCCTGATTTTGCACTGCGGAAATGGAAATTCGTTCATCACTATTAACAGTGGCGGATTAATTGCGCACCTGCTCAGCACTGAAAATAATAGAAACTTTTAAACGTTTATTTATGAATTTTTTGGGTTAACGGACTTGAGTTAACGGAAGTTAAATGTAACGGAAGTTAATTAGTCCGATAATGATTTTCAAAGTTAACTTAAAAGTTAAATCGTTAACGAAAAAGTTAACTTCGTTAATTAACGATTAACGGATTAACGGTTTGTGCCCAGCTTTGGACATTATGTATAGCATTTTTCTGAATAACACACACACACACACACACACACACAGGGTGTTTCAGGAGGAAAGGTCAATACTTCGGAAGGTGATAGTATCGGTCATTGTGAGAAAAAAAGTTCATATGAACATGTGTCTAATTCTGAATGGTTACGGAGATAGAGCTGTTTGAATCTGATGCGCGCGCAGTTCTTCCTCCCCCTTCCATCCCCTATAACCTTGAACCATGTAAGCTGTAATGTAAGCATGTAACATAAGCCAATCGACAGCTGACTGTTGTGAGTGACATTGTTTGGTGTTTGAAGCAGTGTTAAGAATGCCACACACCTTCACACATGCCGAATATGCAGATATGGTGTATGTCTACGGTTTTTGCGATGGAAGTGCAACAGCCGCTGTTGCAGAATACCGTCGACGGTTTCCGAACCGCGGAATTCCGGATCGAAGCGGGTTTACCAGGGTTTTCAACATTGCGTGAGATTGGTACACTTCCCAGCACTCATGTTTCATCTGAACGTGAAGGTCACAAGATGTACACGTCTCGGTGTACCACACACAAGAGTATGGCGAACATTACGTGAGGAAGGCTTGCATCCATATCATGTACAGCGTGTACAACACCTTCAACCAGGAGACGTTGCCATGCGACTGGAATTTTGTCATTGGGTAAATGCTAATCGCCGATTGCTTCGATTAATACTGTTCACCGATGAAGCTACTTTCACCCGTGACGGTATCAACAACACTCGTAACTCTCATCGGTGGTCAGACGAAAATCCAAATGGCACTGTGGAAACAAATTTTCAACATCGCTTCTCTGCCAATGTGTGGTGCGGTATCATCGATGATCAGCTGATTGGCCCTGTTACTTTAGAGAATCGTCTTACAGGACAAAGTTACCTAGAATTTCTGCAAAATGAATTGCCAGGACTATTGGAGGATGTTCCCTTGGCTACACGCGCTGGTATGTACTTTTAGCATGACGGAGCTCCTCCACATTCTACCCGTCTGGTGATGTAATACCTAAATCAAACTTTCCCTGGTCGATGGATCGGCCGCGGTGGTCCCATTCAATGGCCACCAAGGTCTCCAGACCTCTCTCCATTAAATTAGTTTGTGGGGGTGGATGAAAAGTCAAGTTTACAAAAGAAAGGTGGATACATGAGACGAATTGCTCGCGCGCATTTTGGATGCTGCTGCCCGCATAAAGGAACGTCAAGATCAACTCAGACGAACAACACGCGATCTTCGCACACGAGTTGCAAAGTGCATTGAGGTTGACGGTGGGTGTTTCGAAAACGTATTGTAAACTGTAACAAATTTGTCATTTCTGTATCTGATACCATTCAAAATGCCAATGTTTAAACATTAAATGTTAGAAACAGTAATTGGTTTCTCTTTCTTGATTACCATTAACAATGCTTTTGTATTTGTAGATTCAAACAGCTCTATCTCCGTAACCATTCAGAATTGGACACATGTTCATATGACCTTTTTTCTCACAATGACCGATACTATCACCTCCCGAAGTATTGACCTTTCCTCCTGAAACATCCTGTATATATATATATATATATATATATATATATATATATATCAGTGGCGACTCGTGGTATAAATGTATAGGGGTGCGATTTCATAAAATTGTACGACAACACGGACTCACAATAGGCTAGCGCGAATCCAACTGCCGCTCACAAGAGTACTTGTATTAACATATGCGGCTATGCCAGACGTACAATTCTAGTTAATTACAAATAAGTAATAATTTCAATAAAATACATATAAATGGCTTATATCATTATTACTGAAGTAACTATTAGTAAAAATAAAGTTGTTATTATAAAAAAAATTCGCGATTGTACTTATATTTTCATTACAACAGTAAAATATAATTTATATTTACTTGAGCGAAAAATCTATCGCTCCATTCGGCTGCAATATTATTTGGTATTCAAACAGCTGTACTCTGGTTTGAAGCTATGCTATAAGTTTAGAATATTATTTACTGTATGAAGGCTTACTCAAAATGCCTCATGAATCATGATATGCCACATGAATTTTTAAAATATATTTCAAGAATATTTATTTTAATATCTTAAAATTAATATATTTTTTATCTGTTAAATTAATATTTATCGTTTCAAGCAAGGGGGAGCGACCGCTCCATCGCTCCTATACGCCAGTCGCCACTGATATATATATATATACTAAACTGTCCACTTCGATAATTTTTTTTCTCCAAACGTTTGAGATTTCTCAACCAATTTCAACGATTTTGAAGCAATTGCTAATAAAATAATTAGAAAATCTTGTGAAACTGCAACTAAACGTAAATTTAACCCAAACATTGTTAACCATTGTTGTTTAATAAATGTTACCAAATTCTAGTACGATAATTATAGGGTTCTAGAATGCAGTTCAATTTGTATCCTTTTATTTTCATTACAATTCACAGTTTCTCCACAATCAAAATGAGGATTTTTTTTTTATAAATATATTTGCTCTAAAAATTTGTTGGAAATTATCTACTTTATATATTCCATATAAGGATGTATCGATTAATTGGTAAAGTACAGCTGTTATCGGCCTTTTTGCGCTTCTCAATTTTGTACATTAAGATTATTTTTATAAAAATACATGTAAAATTTTTGTCTAATTGTACAACTATTGCCCTTCCATTATACGTATATATATATATATATATATATATATATATATATATATATATATATATATATATATACAGGGTGGGCCGAAAGTCTGGATCCATAGGAAAATATTTATTTTAATACATAAATTACAACAAATGGTAAATACTTAAAATGAAGGTTATTATTCGTTTTTTGACCCAGTCACACCCAGCTATAACAGCAATATATATTGAATAACCAATCAAAACTGAATAAGAAAATATATATATTATCTTGTGCAAATTTGTATAAAATGTGTTGTTTTATTAAAATATATTTCCTATTTTTGGTGTTTTTTCAACTATTTGGTGAATATTTCTTATTTTTGGTGATTCTGGCTACTTCTGCGTAATTCAATTTGTCCTGTTTTACAAATAAATCATTTTTAGCAATTTTTCGTCTGTTCAGTTCGTTTTTTTTGTGAGTAGAAGTATGACGTGTCAGTTATGCATATTTGATTTTGAAGGCGTGATCCGCCATATTGCCCTCGATGAAGACAAGAGTTTAGACCTTTTTTTCAATCACGGAATAATTAAGACATCCGTGACCTGCCCTAAATGCAATAGTGCTTGTATTTTAAGAAAAGGCCAGAAGGTCTTTAGGTGCCCTAAAAATAAACGTGTCTCATTTCAGTTTAAGGGCAGGCGAAATTTAGCGGACTACCCATGCAAGGTTGGCACATGTTATTACATTATCATTTGTATAATTTAGGTCTCGGGGGTACGGGGCGGAGCCCCCGTAAAGATCACGCATCACAAATTGATCGGTCCTAATGTTTTGCCGACAGTTCAGTACGTGACACCGGTTAGGTCAACTGTACGCCCTTGATGATTGGTTAGGTTAAGTCATGATATTTTCGTTTAAATTCGTTAGTTTAAACGAAAATGACAAGTGCAAACTTTTCTGGTTAATTTTGAGGTGTTTTGTACGAAACTGCCATCCGTTTCCTGTGCAAATGCGTAGTTTTCAAGATGACGATATCTCGAAAACTACGCATTTGCACAGGAAACGGATGGCAGATTCGTGCAGAACACCTCAAAATTGACCAGAAAAGTTTGCTCTCATTATAAAAAGAGACTGGGTCAAAAAACGAATAATTACCATAATGAATATCAACTTTAACTCGTAAATGCGTATCCGTGATACTGTACAGTAGTTCGTACTCCAGTATAAATACTCAAATACTTTTTTTATTTCAGCCCAGAAATGGCTTCGAATCTAACAACAGAAGACCGGGTAGAACTTGTGCTCATGTACGCAAGACAGGGCGCTACACACAGAGAAGTTGCTACCGAATTCAATAGAAATCATCCTGATAAGCATCCAGTAACACATGCGACTGTTGGCAAGTTGTTTAAACGTTTCAAAGAAACAGGAAGTGTACATGATCGACGGCGTTCTGGTCGTCCAAAAACTGCAACTGATGAAAATACCTCTGCAATGGTATGTGAAACTTTAACGAATAGTCCAGTAAAGTCAACAAGAAGATTATCAAATGAAACACGCATCTCGAGAACGTCAATCCGAAGAATTATTAAAAATCATAAATTCCATCCCTAAGTGTCTCGATGTCAGAGGCCGCCAATTTGAGCATTTGTTATAATTTGTTGTTTATACTGGAGTACGAACCACTGTACAGTATCACGGATACGCATTTACGAGTTAAAGTTGATATTCATTTTAAGTATTTACCATTTGTTGTAATTTATGTATTAAAATAAATATTTTCCTATGGATCCAGACTTTCGGCCCACCCTGTATATATATTTATGTATGTTAAACACAGACCATGCATGGAAGAAGGAACTCTTCTGGGAAATTACATCCACTATAGTTCGAATAAGTAATGATAAATGACAAATACTATAGTTTCCCAGAAGAGTTCCTTGTTCCATGCATTAACATATACATTTCTCAGGGGGGGGACCATTCTGAGTTTGTGTGTATATATATATATATATATTATATAGTTAAATATAAATTAATAGGATTTTAAATTAATGTCACATAAAAAAGTGTTCTTAACATACTCAGGACGACTTTTGATCGTAATGGGTATCATATACCCGATACCCTCCAAGCATGCGTAGTTCCAAAAATTTTCAAGCGACTGTTTTTACAAAACAGTATACAGTTGATTACAACAGTCACGATACACTGAGTCACACTTAAGTTATGGGTCCAGTTTATCACGACTCTTGAAACCGATGGTACTGCCTAACGGTGTTATGTTGCGGCCACGTCGCAACACCTTAGCCCGTTAGATCAGCGGAGTTAAGCGACGTTGGGTCTGATCAGTAGTTGGATGGGTGACCTTTCTCCGTGTTAAGAGGGAGTAGCGATGCTTATAAGATGCTTCGAATCTCACATAAAATTGTAGGTCCTTTCCGACACCTAAACTGTGTCATTACGAAAGAAATTAAATATCATAATCCCAACGGTAAAGAAGTTAAAACAAAGGTTGGCAGGGGTCCGATTCCTAGTTCCGGTTCCGCACCGTACTAGCACTCTATGTTCCCTCTCCGCACCGCACCGGATCCTGAAATTCGGCTCCAGCGCCGCACCGCGCTGAATCTAAAATAGCTTGTCCGAGCTCCATATTGTCCAACACCTGAGCTTATGCCAAGCCTAGTTAAACCATGATAGCCTCCGTTTGCGTTTGATACTTCAAAAAAAAAATGGAACGAAAGACGCGTTTGGAGCTTAAACAATAGAGAAAAATTGACTGCAATTTATATAAAGACTCTTTCATAATAAGCGAGTTTCAAAATCGTCTCTGGTGACTGGTAGCGCCATTATCATTTATTTCATTTTGAATGTCAAGAACTTTCTGTTAAGAGTCAGTCAGAATGGAACTACATAAAGCGAATGTTCTATAAAATCCGATCAAAATGGCTGCGCTTATTTGTAGAAACAATTTCTAAAATAAAAAATTGCTTACGAGCGTTGACTCGTTAAATTTGTGATTTTAATGATCATTTATACGAAATATAAAATTCCTTTAACTTTGGGTATATAAAATATTTTTTCTCTACATTAGCCTTCGAGTCTAGCTGATGTCGGATGTCTCGAGAAATCTTTATAATAACGCTTATACCCGAAGGTATATTGAATTTACAACAATCCTTTTACATTGTCCGCATAATATATCATTTGCGATACAAACCTCCTTGGTTGGGAAGACACGTGACACCCAATTCTACCTTTCTTTTGTTAGTAATCAGAGATTCAATACAAGTAATATATTCACTTCAGATACGCGCGCAGTTCGGAAATAAATGTGAAAAGATAACGAACGTACGAGCGACTCTATTCACATTTGTACAGATCAATTTACAGGTTATTTTAAGAACTCTAAGTGTAACTGCACGTTCCAACCAGAAATAACTAAATCAGTGATTTAACAAGTTCTGCATAATTAACTGATTATATTACTTTTAAAGAAAAAATCACCTCCGTGTTCTTTCTATTTTTAGCCTTTTAGTTACCAATGTATTTTCTTTAACCAAAGTACGAGATTTATTGTTATTCAAAACCAAGTATTTTAGTAACGAGTCTCTTACGTTACAAACACTTGGGGTTCCTTTTTCCACAGCCAAACTAAATTTACATAAACATGTAGAAACATTTGTGGGAAAAGTTGTATTTCAGTACGATATATACGGGTTGTTATAAAGTCCGGGAGAGAGTTTAAAAATAAATAACTTTTTTAATTATTCCAAATAAAACAAAATAGTACATACGAAAATCTATGATTCTTAAAGTAAGTTTTTCCATGGTTCACACCCGCACAATGCAGCGTTCAATTCTTTTCTGTTTATTTTTTGTTGCAGATAGATGCACTCGACTTAACTCCTCTATGGCTTCAACTGAAGAAAAGTAAACTGCGTGTTATGGTTAGCCGAGCTGAAATCTGTTAAAGCAGTGAGACGCAAGTTTCGGGGACAGTACAACAAAAAAATCCACCATTTGAACATGCAGTAAGAGAGACTGGATGAAAAAATTTGAAGAAACAAGTTCAGTGCATGACAGACCGCGTCCCGGTAGACCAACTATCAGTGAAGGTGAAGAAGCAGCATCTGTTCGAGAAGCGTTCGAAAGAAGCCAAAAAGGTCACTTACTCGTGTTTCTAGAGAAATGAACATCCCCATCTCACCAGTCCGTAAGATTTTAAAGGTGACATTACATCAACATCCCTACAAAATTCAAGTTGTTCACGATCTAATGGAGGAGGATTACAGTTCTCGGCCTGAAGTTCTCACAAAAATCAAAGAAGATCCGAACTTTCTGAACTAGTTAACATTTTCTGATGAAGCAACAGTTGTCGTATTTGGGGAAATGAAAAAACCGTGAAAATTGTGGCATCATCAGAAAGACTCTCCGAAGGTCAATGTATAGTGTGCTTTAAGAAAATCCAAAGTCATCTGTCGCTTCGTTTTTGAGGAATCAACTGTGAATGGAGAGCGATATCTTGAAATGTTGGAAAATATTTTTTATCCACAGCTGGTGGCCTCAGACCTTGTGAACCAAACAATTTCCCAGCATGACAGAGCCCCTTGCCACTATTCTTGAAACGTCAGGGATTTTTGAATGAAACATTCCCTGTAAAATGTATTGGGAGAAAGAGCATCACTTGCATGGCTGCCCGATTACCCGACTTAACACCCTTAGACTTTTTTTGTGGGGTCATGTCAAGAACGTCGTTTACTTTACTCAACACAAGATTTGGCATACTGAAAGCGGGTATCGAAACTGTTGTACATCAAATCACACGGCAAGAAATTGAGAATGTTTTTCAATCCTTAAAGAATAGAATCGAACGCCCAAGATGGAGAATATGTTGGTGTAAAGTGCGGGTGTGAACTATAAAAAAACTTGGAGTCATAAGTTTTCATGATATGTACTATTTCGTTCTATTTGGAATAATTAAAAAGTTACTTTTTTTTAAAACCCTCCCGGACTTTATAACAACTATTTCTGGTGGGCCATTCCAGTCCCACAGACTGAAATGGTTAAACCATAAAGTGAAACATCCAATCGATCGAGTTTGTTGTTTGTTATTCATTTATTTGTACACGATGCAAACGGCAGTTATTGGTACTCCTATACACCAATATAAATGCGTGCAGAATCTACGTTGAAATTTTGGATAAGACAAGATTAACGTTTAAGAAAGCTAAGAAAGACCCACAGTAATATTTCACTGTCGTGATAATAATAATCAATGGAGATGGCCAGAAAGTGGCACAGAGCTCAGGCCAGACTAATGCGACATATTGCGCTAACTCCTGTATTATCATTACCAGTGCCATCGGGGGTCGAGCTCCCGACCACAGTATTTTCATTTCGCTTATAAGGAAACTGTGTTAAAGACAGTCCTCACGCAAAATTTAAAATTTTACCAAACTCTAACAACCAACTATAAATCAACTCGTTTAACAGACCGTCTTACATGAACAACTGTACAGACGATTGACAAAAGTAAATAGACATTTTTTTTCTTTCCATAATTTTTTTATTTGTTTATAAAAGTAAATAAATAATAACTTAATTGAATCAATATGCTCAAAATCGTGTTCCTTTTCTCTTTGTATTTATTGATTCAATAAATTTTTATTATTTATCGCCTTTTATAATCAAATAAAAAAAGAATTGGGGAAAAATATGTCTATTTACTTTTGTCAACCCTCTGTAGTCCAAGCCTAAATGATAATACACACGAGCTTTCAAACTCAGTAAACAGTGCGTGACGTCGCTTTCAATTTAGTTTTGAAGAGAAACATTTTCTGTATCTAAGGTAAACATTACTTTGTATGCATAACATCAGGAGTTCCCAACCTTTCTTAGGTCGACGTACCACCACGCCCTTCTAAGTACCACGGTCGGAAAAGCTGCGGGTTCGTCATCCACAACTAATATTACTTTTTAAATACATTATTAATGAAGTACTAATCAATTAGCAAATTGCGTGTTAAAACCCTCTTGCGTACTACCGGTTGGGATCGCTGCAAGTTTATGTATTTTATACCTTGTACGTATCTTTGTGCCTTTCAAGATAAGGCACCTTTGGTTTAATTATTATATATATACAATATACACACAATATATATATATATATATATATATATATATATTATATATATATAATATATATATCCTACAGTATGTCAGAGTTATCCCACTGTATTGATTGGAATAATGCTTCAGTTTTGTTTCACTCTAGCAACATTGTTAATAGAAATATTCTTGAGTCTGCTATTATTCAACTTACAAATAATTTTAACATGAGCCAGGGGCTTTTTCCACTTGATCCTGTTTTGAATTCGTTCAGAATGGATTTAGACAAGAAGGGCAGAGTGCTAAAACTTTGGTAGTTTTCCCTTATAAATTTGTATGCTCCTCTTACAATTTTTATTTTTCAATTTATTTTTATTTTTTATTTTTTGTGACCTATATATAATTCAGGCATTATCTATAAAATTGGTTGTAAATAATCCACTTGATCCTGTTGTTTTAATTCGTTCAGAACGGATTTGGACATGAAGGGCAAAGTGCTAAAATTGGTAGTTTTTTCCTTACAAATTTGTATGCTCTTCCCACAATTTTTATTTTTATATTTATTATATATATATATAATATATATATATATATATATAGGGTATGAAAATTATTTCACGAAAATAACACGTGAAAAATATTTATGATGAATAAAACCACGAAGGAAAGGAAACACAGAATGGTGTTCCTGAGGATGTCATTAGACGAAAGCGCTTGAGCACCATTCTGTTTCCTTTCCTTCGTGGTTTTATTCATCATATATATATATATATACATTTTTTTTTTTGTGTGACCTATATATAGTCTCGAACTCTTTATTTACTTCAGTTTTCCTGAGGATGTCATTAGACGAAAGCGCTTGAGCACCATCTTGTGTTTTCTTTCCTTCGTGGTTCTTTTCATCATAAATATTTTTCATGTGTTACTTTCGTGAAATAATTTTCATGTATATATATCAGGAATGGGAAGCTGAATCGAACTGGAATCGATAAACTGATAAAACCAATATTATTTTATGAACTGAAATCGAAAAAAACTCGAACTGAAAAAAATTCTGATAACTAAAATCGAAATTCGAACTGAAATTGAAAAACAATCAAAAACTGAAATCTGAATTCGAATAGATTAAAAATAACAGTTTTGCGTTTCAGTTTTGAGGAACATTTGGATTGCAAAAAAATATAAATAACGTGAATTATTTTCCTTTTCTAGAGACTTAACATTTGTACGGATTTAAAATATTAATTTATCCTTTAATTCGATGTAGAAAATAACGTAGCTGAAAGTATTAGAGACAATGGTTTTAAAAATGAAAGAAAAAGAATTAGGGAGGAAAATTTTTATCCCATATCAAAATTCTTTCAATAATGACTGTGCTCCTTTCGTTGACTTAAGTTTAATCACTTGGTAAGGACACCTTCAGTTTTTTCTGACCATTAAATTTTTCAATTCGATAATAACTATACTATCTATATCTTCATAAGTGAGTGAGATAATCCGTGGGAATGACCAAACTTCAACTCAAATGTAATCCTTTGGAATGTTACTCTAACCTCCTTAGTATTTCTTCAAATGTTTATCCTTTGGAATGTTCTTCTAATCTCCTTGTTTTTCCTCTCCTCTCCTGAAATCCGTAGGAATGACCAAACTTCAACTCAAATGTTAATCCTTTGGATTAAAAAAACTGGAATCGAGATTTAAATTGAATCGAACCGAAAAATATAACATTTAAATCGAAAAATAAACTTGTAGAGACCGACTGGAAATTCCTTTCCTCGCCGTTCTCAAACATCATGGAATCCAAACAAAAACTATATACGTGGGCATGAAAAAGGCCCACGGGAAACACAGATATAGTTACCAATTTATAACTATGTATTTAATGGCCAGTTTGTAGCCATGTTTGATGCGTAAATCGGTACTACAAGGAATGATGGTAATTACCGTTATTTGATAAAGGTTAGAAATGGATGCTTGGCCCAGGTCACCAGATCTTTCAGATCAAAGTAATGTTATTAATTAAGTTGATTGACAACATTAATTTTCTTCCTTAATTACATAAAAAAATTGATTAATGAAAACGACAGTATTGCTTATTGCTGATTGTTTACATTGGAAATAATGTGTACACTTGAATTAATGCTTACAATATAAATGATTGTTATTTAATTACGTGCGGTAATGAGTAATCTTTATATAGTTAGGTGAATGACTCCAAGCCCAAATGGACTTGCACGAATGATGTTCACATGATGGTAGCTCGTGAGTCACTAGTTGGTGTTCGAAGAACGAGGAGACATTGAGGTGAGGGCATGAGGATATGCCTTGAGTGGATCCTCGCGATGTGACGTCATCTTAGTCGTGCTTGCTTGTATGACGTCATCTTGTTCGAGTTGATGGTATATCGCAAATTGTTGACAGTATATTGCATAAGGATTTTGCGAGGGTCCTTGCATCTTCAGTTGGCCGCTACAAGTAGTCTTTCCCCAGAGAACGAAGTGAGCGAGATGAGAGAGACGTTTGATGCAAGCGATAAAAATGTCGTTCTGAGTCGTGGAGTTCCTGTTGAGGCTCGCATGGAGAAGCGGAGTTTTAACCTTGTTGGGCATTTTAACTAGTTTATGGCTTTGAAAAGGGCTTGGTTGTGACCGGCCGAAATAAATTAGCCTTTTTAAACACTGTTTTAGTTTTTTTCCTTGTGGGTTTGGGTGATCTTATATTGTTGTGGTAAATGCAACTTTCATTATGTGCCTTGAAAAGTGGATGCTCAATTTTGCCAGTTGAGGTTTAAGTTTTGTTTTTTGGCTAAAAATACAATAGTTACCCCCTTTTTCTTTGATGTATTCAATCCGATGCGAATGCAACGAGTCTTTGGCTTATATTGAGGTTCTGGATACAGTAGGCTAGCTGTAGCTGTAATCCCTAGATCCTGTCCCAAAGCTGGATCCTATCTGCTTTGCAGATAGCTGGTGAGGGAAGTTATTTTTCTGGGGCCTCTTTGCAAGTGACCCGTTGCCCACGTCGGGCTAACATCATGAAAAAGAAAAAACTATAGTGTTTGTCATTTACCATTACTTATTCGGACTATAGTGGATTTAATTTTCCCAGAAGAGTTCCTTGCTCCATGCAGGGTCTGTGTGTATATATATATATATATATATATATATATATAGGGTGAGTCAAAGTCTCCATACATAGGCAAAATGGTCACTTTATTATGCAATCACTTGTAAGTCACAAAATATGCTCTATGTGGGCACCATTACACTGAATGCACATACGGATGCGTTCCTCCCAGTCATGGCAAACGCGCGTTAACACGTTTGCTCTTATGCGTGCACACGCATCACGAATGCGTTCCTTTAGGTGGTCCGTGGTTTGTATTCTCACCTGGTACACCATGGCCTTCAAGTGCCCCCACAAGTAAAAATCAAGGGGGGTGAGGTCTGGGGACCTCGGAAGCCACTCCACGGGACCACGGCGGCCAATCCAGTGACCCGGAAACTGCTGATCCAGCCAATGGCGCACGCAGATACCGTAATGGGGTGGCGCCCCGTCTTGCTGAAAGTACGCTGGAAATCCCCCGTTCTCGTTCAGCAGGGACGGCATGACTGTGTCTTGCAGCATATTTAGATACATTTCACCATTCAGATTGGTGTCAATGAAAAAAGGGCCAACAATTGTGTTGCCCCATATCCCGCACCAGTGCGGGTTGTCATCACTCCAATAACGTACATTTTGACGATTAACCTCTCCATGAACATAAAAGTTGGCTTCATCTGAAAACAGGATGCTAGCCGAGAACTCCGTGTCTTCGTCCACTTTTGTTCTTGCCCATTCACAGAATTCCAGCCGCCTGTCCGGGTCGTCTTCGCTAAGATACTGCAACATTTGCATTTTGTATGGATGCCATCTGTGCTTTTTCATAATGCGGACGATACTCCTTTGGCTGACACCGCATTCTGCAGACATCCGTCGAGTGCTTTTTTGGGGACTCTTTGCGAACGCTGCCAGCACCATGGTCGCTGTGCCTTCATCGGTGGCTGTTCGTGGACGGCCACTTCTCGGTTGGTCTGCAACACTTCCAGTCTTCTTGAACTTCTCAATGAGTTAGGCAACGGTGTCGTGTGTGATGTGCGTGCCGGGGGCGTGTCTCCTGTTAAAATCCTCGGCAACCTTGTGACAGCTTCCTGATCCTGCCAGAAGAATGATCTCTGTACGCTCTTCTTGGGACAAAGGCATCTCAGCACATCACCTGCAAAAAAATAAAAAATAAATAATAATTTATTTATCATCACCATTTTGCCTATGTATGGAGACTTTTGACTCACCCTGTATATATATATATATATATATATATATATATATATATATAATGCGCCTCGGTGGTGTAGTGGTTAGCGTCGCTGACTACGAATCTATCGGCCCCGGGTTCGAGACCCGACGGCAGCCGGCGCGCGGCAAAACCCAACTGTTCATCCTTCCACACAATAAAGAAAGTGGTTGGTAGATAAATGGGTACCCTAGGTGACCTAGTGGTTAAGACGCTGGGCTGCTAATGGGGCGTGGTTCGGATTCCACGTTAAACTGTAGGTCTAAGGTGCAGTGAAAAGCTTGACCTTTGTCAGAATGAACAAATCTGGCGGAAGATAACCAAAAAAAAAAGTGTGTATATATATACAGGGTGGGCCGAAAGTCTGGATCCATAGGAAAATATTTATTTTAATACATAAATTACAACAAATGGTAAATACTTAAAATGAATATCAACTTTAACTCGTAAATGCGTATCCGTGATACTGTACAGTGGTTCGTACTCCAGTATAAACAACAAATTATAACAAATGCTCAAATTGGCGGCCTCTGACATCGAGACACTTAGGGATGGAATTTATGATTTTTAATAATTATTCGAATTGACGTTCTCGAGATGCGTGTTTCATTTGATAATCTTCTTGTTGACTTTACTGGACTATTCGTTAAAGTTTCACATACCATTGCAGAGGTATTTTCATCAGTTGCAGTTTTTGGACGACCAGAACGCCGTCGATCATGTACACTTCCTGTTTCTTTGAAACGTTTAAACAACTTGCCAACAGTCGCATGTGTTACTGGGTGCTTATCAGGATGATTTCTATTGAATTCGGTAGCAACTTCTCTGTGTGTAGCGCCCTGTCTTGCGTACATGAGCACAAGTTCTACCCGGTCTTCTGTTGTTAGATTCGAAGCCATTTGTGGGCTGAAATAAAAAAAGTATTTGAGTATTTATACTGGAGTACGAACTACTGTACAGTATCACGGATACGCATTTACGAGTTAAAGTTGATATTCATTTTAAGTATTTACCATTTGTTGTAATTTATGTATTAAAATAAATATTTTCCTATGGATCCAGACTTTCGGCCCACCCTGTATATATATATATATATATATATATATTATTAGGATTTTCAACTAGGGGTACATATTAGATTTTTCATGGGTATGCAGTGAGCTGACAATATACGTTTTTTCTCATTTTCCTTTCTTCTGTAAATGTATTTTTCGAAACATTTCAGCAATGCAAATTAAATCTGCCAGAATAAAATGAACACCCTCCCAAAGCAACGGGTTGGACATGTGGCATCGTTCTCTTGAAATATGATGTCCTTCTGGTGAAGTTTCCATTCGGAAACAAAGATTCTTATCTAAAATGAATATGTGAACTTTTAAATTAAGATTTTCCTCCACAAACTCGGTCAGTTTTTCAGAGTACCAAATCCACTGCTCACACCATAAAAGCAGAACCACTTAGTTTCACATGGGCTTCACCAATTTGGGATTGAATATATCGCTACAAGTTCTCAATACCCAGATCCGTCCTCCTGAAGCAAACTGCTGGAATTTTTGGTTCACCTGAGAAGACAAAAGTGCCAAAACTGACCAGATTTGTCCTTCACCTGCATGGACCATTCATATTTTCTATTATTAGTCTCATAGAGAAATGGCTTCCGTCTGGCTACACGTCCTCTGTACTCAGCTCTATGTAGGAAGGTTTATGCAGGACGCTCTCTGAGCCTAATAAGAGGAAACGATATAAGTGGTCTATGCTGATGTAAGAGAAGTCTGATCAGTTTTGGCATTCCTTTATTTCCTCAGACGAATCAACATTCCATCAGTTTGCTTCAGAAGGACGGATCCGGGTATTGAGAACCTGTGGCGATATGTTCAATCCCAAACTGGTGAAACCTATGTGAAACTCGGTGGTTGTGCTGTTGTGGCATGGACAGGTATTTCGCACTTTGAAAAAATTGACCCTGCGCTCGGAGAGGACGTCTTAATTTACAAGATTGCATAATGCATATCCATCTTAGATAAGAACCTCCTGCCTTTGTTTCGGAATGGAAACTTCACCTGGACGACATCATGTTTCAAGAGATGTCACATGTCCATACCGTTGCTTTAGGAGGGTGTTCATTTTATTCTGACAGGGCACTGATATATATATATATATATATATATATACACACAAACTCAGAATGGTGTATATATATATATATTACAGGGAATTTGTATAACTAGGGATTTCATGTAATGTTAAATCGTGATATTTTCGTTAAGCCTACGGGAAAATTATTGAATGTCCTGTTAGGTTAAGTGAATTCCCGGTTAGGTCAATGTACGCCCTTGACGACTGATTAAGTTAAGTCGTGATATTTTTGTTAAAACTAACGAAAATATTACGACTTAACCTTACATGAAATCCCAAAACATTTTAGGGATTTCATGAAATCCCTAGTTACACAGATTCTCTGTAAAAAAAAAATAAATATATATATATATATATGATACACACAGACCGTGCATGGAACAAGGAACTCTTCTGGGATAATTAAATCCACTATAGTCCGAATAAGTAATGGTAAACGACAAATACCATAGTTTTTCTTTTTCATGATGCTAGCCCGACGTGGGCAACGGCTCTCTCGCAAAGAGGTCCCATAAATATAGCTTCCTCACCAGCTATCTGCAAAGCAGACAGGATCCTGTCTGCTTTGCAGATAGCTGGTGAGGGAAGCTATATTTATGGGACCTCTTTGCGAGAGACCCGTTGCCCACGTCGGGCTAGCATCATGAAAAAGAAAAACTATGGTATTTGTCATTTACCATTACTTATTCGGACTATAGTGGATTTAATTATCCCAGAAGAGTTCCTTGTTCCATGCACGGTCTGTGTGTATCATAAAAAACTCAGAGAACCATTCTGAGTTCATTCCCATATATATATATATATATCAGGGATGGGAAACTGATAAATTTTTAAGTCCAGTTTTCGATTTCAGTTTAAGTTTGCAAAAATATCGATTTCAGTTTCGATTTAAGTTTTTAATTTTTTTTTCGATTTGAGTTTATAGTGGCCTATTCTTCCTTAATTACATAAAATAAATTGATTAATGAAAACGACAGTATTGCTTATTGCTGATTGTTTACATTGGAAATAATGTGTACACTTGAATTAATGCTTACAATATAAATGATTGTTATTTAATTACTTGCGGTAATGAGTAATCCTTATACAGTTAGGTGAATGACTCCAAGCTCAAATGGGCTTGCACGAATGATGTTCACATGATGGTAGCTCGTGGGTCACTAGTTGGTGTTCGAAGAACGAGGAGACGTTGAGGCGAGGGCATGAGGATATGCCTTGAGTGGATCCTCGCGATGTGACGTTATCTTAGTCGGGCTTGCTTGTATGACGTCATCTTGTTCGAGTTGATGGTATATCGCAAATTGTTGACGGTATATTGCATAAGGATTTTGCGAGCGTCCTTGCATCTTCAGTTGGCCGGTATATATAATATATATATATTGGTGGCCATAAGTCACGCATCACCCCATCAATTTAAAAAAAAATTGTTTTAACGTAAAAGTAAAATACCAAAATTACTGTAAATGGTAGAAAAGTTGTATTTAGAAACTACTCAAGCATACAAAACATACTAATGAACTGCGGTCAGTATTTCGTACATTTACCCATAAACAGCATCTCCATAAACAGCGGCAACTTCTCCTGCAGGATATTTAGATTTTTCCAACAAGACGGAGCGCCAGGTCACCGCACCAAAGTCGTGTTTGATTGGCTCCGAAATTCGGATTTTCAGCTGATCGGGCCTTGGTCGGGAAACTCGCCCGATTTAAACTCGACAGAGAACTGCTGGCGAACCGTCGAAGAAAAAGTTACCTGTCACAATCCTACATCATTGAATGATTTGCTTGAAGCCATGAAGAAGGTGTGGGCGCAGGAAATTACGCTGGAGTATTGCGAAATACTGGTAAATTCTATGCCACGACGTATCGCCGTGACCGTGACCGTAATTCAATAGTATGTTTTGTATGCTTGAGTAGTTTCTAAATACATCTTTTCTAACTTTTATGGTAAACAATTTTCCTTTTTAAATTGATGGGGTGATGCGTAACTTATGACCACCACTATATAATAATATATATATATATATATATATATATATATATATATATATTTCAAAAGTGGTCCTTTTTCCCGTTCTAGTGGAAGGATCTCCTGGCTTTATTTGGATCTGTTGCAATAGCTTTGCGAGACTCGTTATCATCTATTAGTGGATGGTTTCAATCTAGGTCCAAATGTAACTTCTACAGAACTGACATTTAGATAAAACTAAATGACACCATCTGAAAGCAACGCAAAATAACGCGATGCAGCTATTATTTCGAGCTGCACAATGCGAATGGGACATACTGAAACCCTCTCTATCTTCCTTCCGATAAGACTTAAATAGTACAAAGGATTACGGTAGAATGATGATTTGATTTTAAGGTTATCAACTTCCTAGACTGAAAGTTTCAAAGTTTCACTGTTATTATTATTATCAGGCTATAAAATTATATTATATATATATATATATATATGTAAAGAACGACGTTTGTATAGAAGAACGTTCCGCACAAGATGAGGAGGGAGAACGAACAAATGAAAAATGAGGTAACCACCCGGAATCGAACCCGGGATCTTCCGATTGCCGGTCAGATATGCTATCCACTACACAACAGAGCTGGGCACTTGCGGCATATTGCGGTACTGCGGTACTGCTGCACTACCAAACCGGTACCAAACCGGTACGCGGAAATTTGAATGCGGTAGCGGTACTGCGGTACTTTCAGCGATCCTTTGCGGTACTGCGTTATGGGGGCCCAGGGTGGTAGTGCGGTGGTACCGCAAGTACCGCAGTACCGCAAAATATGCCGCAAATGCCCAGCTCTGCTACACAATGGGCCTCGATTGATCAGAAGTCGTAATTCTCCTCATTTTTCATTTGTTCATTCTCCCTCCTCATCTTGTGCGGAACGTTCTTCTATACAAGCGTCGTTCTTTACATTAATTACACTGTGTGTTGTTTGCAGTTAAAAAAAAAATATATATATATATAGGGTGTCCGAGAATTATCTGTACAATTTTTGGCTGTTATTAAAAGTCAAACATGAAGTGTAGAAATTCCAGTGTTGTCCCATTTTACAGAGAATCTCATTAAGTTTTTTCTGATACCAAGTTGTGACAAGTTTTTTAGAAATTCCAGTGTGTCCGAACATTATCTGTACAATTTTATCTTTTAATAAAATTCTTGATAACACACGTAAAATTCTTAAACAAGATTTTAGAATCTGTATTTTCAAAAGTTTCTTTTATTAAAGTAACGTTGTCACAAACATTCGATATGTGCACCATTAGTGATTCGCAAAACATCCAATCGATACCAAATGTTGCCATGTACGCTGCAGCATCCACATCATTCGCTCAATAGCAGCTGTGATTCTTGCTTTTTAAATCATCAATGTCTGTCACCCGCGTACATTTCTAAAAAACTTGTCAAAACGTGGTATCAGAAAAAACTTAATGAGATTCTCTGTAAAATGGGACAACACTGGAATTTCTACACTTCATGGTTGACTTTTAATAACAGCCAAAAATTGTACAGATAATTCTCGGACACCCGGTATATATATATATATATATATATATATATATATATATATATATATATACACACAGAGCTGGGCATTTGCGGCATATTTTGCGGTACTGCGGTACTTGCGGTACCACCGCACTACCACCCCGGGCCCCCATAACGCAGTACCGCAAAGGATCGCTGAAAGTACCGCAGTACCGCTACCGCATTCAAATTTCCGCGTACCGGTTTGGTACCGGTTTGGTAGTGCAGCAGTACCGCAGTACCGCAATATGCCGCAAGTGCCCAGCTCTGTATATATATATATATATATATATATATATATATATATATATATATATATATAAGGCAGACAAAGGAATTTCCTTTCCTCGCCATCCTCAAATAACATGGAATCAAAACAGCCGTTACAGCTACACGTGGGCATGAAACAGGCCCACAGAAAATACACATTTCTGCGGTATTTCCCGAAGCGACCACCAGAGGACGTCACCAAGAACTATAAAATGCAGCTTCTTCCTCAATTCTTCCTCACTTTTCGCTTGTCATTTCCTCGTCTTGTTCGCAACCTTCGTCAGCAGCAACACTCTTCACGTCACCCGTTCTCCGGCTTTCGCCGGAGAGCTGCCTGCTGTTCCTTCAAGGCTCCGGTCTATCATCAAGTAAGATCTTCTACAGACCGCCTGCAGAAGCAATCCTTCGAAACCCAGCGCCGTTTGACTTCAGCCGGTTTCAGTCCCTCAAGCAACGTCTCAACTCTACACGAAGTGAATCAACACTTGAGGCGACATCTTTCTGACCATGGTTTAACTCATCCTTCATCTCAAGAGTCGACCGGCGACCGTTCAACAAGCTTCAATGAAACGGTCAAGTACACCTCGGGCCCACACGCTACAAGGTCAACCTTCAATCATCTCTTCATCTCAAGAGGTATTTTCAACACAGTTGTCGGTAAGCTCTCTGTGCCTCGTTCTTAAGCAATGTTCGCTAAGCCTACAGAGCGTAACCGCAGCGACGTGATTAGGCTATACATAAAAGTGCTTTCAATACCGTTCAAACTAACTTTCCCGTTAAGACTGCAGTAGACCTATTTCTAGTGTTGTATTAAAAGCCGTAATTCTGTATCACCCTGTTATTATGATCATCGTACTGTTTACGTACTGTTTACGTGTTCTTTTAGGCATTTCATTCTAGGCGGCCTAAATCCATTCAGTGTACCAAAACGTATGTGCATAATTTCTATTATCATCGGGCTGCATCATTTATTCCATGATCCATTTATGCATAACTTTTAGCCTACCTAAATTAGTGTTCATCACTCGGTGTATTAGTTAACAATTAATCTGTATAAACATTTCCTTATTTGCTAAGCCTCAGTCATACACTGCGTTCACACTTATTAAGCAGATTACATTTTCTCCAATGTTTTCAAAAATTTTTCCCCGATTTCAATGAAATTTGTAGGAAATAATCACTATATATAGCAGCATTGATGGTATTCATTTCGATAAAATATTTTGATAATTAAAATAATTATCTCATTTTATTGAAAAATATGTAAAATATTGTGTTCCGAATTATTAAGCAAGTATTCTATTTACGGATCTAAATGGTGAAAATGGGTAAGAAGAAGGATTTAACATTAACTGAGAAAAGAAAAATAGTCAAGTTACTCGCTGAAAATATAAAATCTATTGAAATTGCGAAGCAGTTTGGCAGAGCTTATCGAACTGTAAACAAGTTTGTAGCGGAGGGTACCAAACTGAGGCAGCGAAGTGATAAATGAGCTATAAGAAATGTGACACGGCGGCAGATATCTATAACACTGCTCAACAAAAAATTTTTTTTGTTTCGTTGCCAAGGAAATTCGTACGAATTTAGGGTATTTTGGGGTTGCTGAATTCCAAAATGAAAGTAGTTTTTCCGATTTGGCTCTAGTTCTTGAGATAATGAATACCCTCAATTAATAGGAAACGTAACCATAACGCGTGCATATGGGAAACTACCGGAACATTCTAGATGGTGAGACCGAATAAAATGCCATTATGTATTTCATGTGTTTACTTTTGTATGATTTGAGACAATTTCAATGCGATTTGTAAGTAGGCTCCGCCTGAACATTAAATTTTTTGCATTTTTACGTGTTTCAATGGGGTACCAATTATCTCATAAATTAGAGCCAATCTAGCAAAACCGATGTCATATTCGGAATCAGCACCACAAAGTTACCCCAAAATCACTCTAATATGATTGGCAATAAAATGAGTGTTGACCAGTGTAATCAAACGCAAATTGCAAAGCATCCATTGTCCTCAAGTAAAGAGGTTTTTGAGCAGGCTGGCATACATAATGTACCAAGAACATCTCGATGTGGAATCCTCCAAACGATTGGCAAGACGAGTAAACCTACGATTCAGTCACCATTAACACCCAGGTACAAGAAGCAGCGTGTTGAATGGGCGCGTCAGTACGTGAAAACAGATTTTAATACTGTATTGTTCACCGATGAATTATACTGAGTGTTGTTTACAGTTAAAATGTATATATATGTACGGCATGCGAAGGTGCCCCCTCAGGGCATTGGTTTCTGCTCGTATGTAGGAGAATTACGACTTCTGATTAATCGAGGCCCATGGTGGAGTGGATAGCATATCTGACCGGCAATCGGAAGATCCCGGGTTCGATTCCCGGGTGGTTACCTCATTTTTCATTTGTTCGTTCTCCCTCCTCATCTTATGCGGAACGTTCTTCTACACAAGCGTCGTTCTTTACATATACAGTATATATATATATATATATATATATATATATATATATATACAGGGTGTCCCATAAGTCCGGCATCATAGGAGAAATTCATATTTTTCTATTTCTACAAACCATAATTCATATTTTTCTTATGCTCGGGATGCCAATTTAACGTCCACCATTCTGTTCAGTGACGAGGCTGTTTTTTATGGAAATGGTGAGGTAAATCGACAGAACACCCGCTACTGGTCTCAAAACAAACCTCACTGGTATACCGCTTCAAAGGAACAAGGTGCATCTCGGGTGATGGTATGGTGTGGCATTTGGAAGGATCGTATCATAGGCCCCCTCTTTTTCGATGAACATGTCACTGGAGGCACCTACCTACGTATGCTCAAGGAAGAAGCATTTCCCAGTGTCTTGAACGCAGAAGGAAATTTCCCAACATGGTTCCAGCAAGACGGCGCTCCTGCACATTACAGCACCCAAGTAAGGGAATACCTGTACCAACAATTCCCTGGTCATTGGATAGGACATCGAGGGCCTGTGGAATGGCCAGCTAGAAGCCCGGATCTCACGCCACTAGATTTTTATCTCTGGGCCACTTGAAACGCTGGTATACGCAGAGAAAATTAGGAGTGTTGAACATTTGCGGCAGCGCATTATTGGGGCATGTAACACCATTACTCCTGACATCATTCACCGTGTGCTTGCTGACTGGGTATCACGTCTGAATTTGTGTATTGAAAACAATGGTGGACATATTGAGCACGTTCTGTAAATAAAAGCTTTTGTTTTGCCTTTTTTATTATTTTTCCTACGATGCCGGACTTGTGGGACACCCTGTATATATATATATATATAATATATATATATATATATATATGATGAATAAAACCACGAAGGAAAGGAAACACAAAAAGGTGCTCAAGCGCTTTCGTCTAATGACATCCTCAGGAACACTGAAGTACATAAAAGGTTACGGCCTATATATAGGTCAACAACGAACTTTCTATCGTGTCAATAATAACACTCGTACTTTGTGAAAAAATATTTTAGTACTTCCATTTTTCCCGGGCTTTTTAGGCATTGCTAATGTACTTAAACTTTTGGATATTAATGTAGTATTTTCATATAACAATATTGTGAAAAATATCATAGTAAAAAATAGCCCTACCAATAATTCAGGCATTATCTATAAAATTGGGTGTAAACAATGTGATTCCTTTTACATAGTTCAGATGGGAAAGGATTTGCACACACGTATAAAACAGCATCATATTCCGTTAGAACAGGACAGTTGTCCAGTGCTCTTTTTGTCCATTTGTCAGAGTTATCCCACTGTATTGATTGGAATAATGCTTCAGTTTTATTTCATTCTAGCAACATTGTCAATAGAAATATTCTTGAGTCTGCCATTATCCAACTTTCAAATAACTTCAACATAAGCAAAGGTCTTTTTCAACTCGATCCTGTTGTTTTGAATTCCTTCAAACAAATTTAGATAAAAAGGGTAGGACGCTAAATCTTTGGTAAACTTGTACGCTACTTTATTAACTTTTAATCTTCACTTTATTTTTATATATATCGAAACTTGACTCTAAAAGGCAAAGTGTTAAAACCCGGGCTGATTACCAGTATAAATTTGTATTTTTAATTCATTTGATCTTGTGCTAAAAATCGATATTTTTCCTTACAAATCTGTATGCCTCTTTGTTAATCCTCTAATCTTTAATTTTTAATGTTTATTTTTACTTCTCCGTTTATTGTATATATATGTATATATGTATGTGTGTAGATATGTATGTATGTATATATATATATATATATATATATGTATGTTTGTGTGTATGTATGTTATTTATTTTTTTCTTTTCTTTCTGTAACCTATATATAGGCCGTAACCTTTTATGTACTTCAGTGTTCCTGAGGATGTCATTAGACGAAAGCGCTTGAGCACCTTTTTGTGTTTCCTTTCCTTCGTGGTTTTATTCATCATAAATATTTTTCACGTGTTACTTTCGTGAAATAATTTTCATATATATATATGAAAATGAAAAAGTTTATTGGCAGACTATAGTCCATATGACAAATATTATTAATACAATGACAGTTCACATACTAAGGATACAAATATATACAGTTGATTAGAAATAATACAGTAATGTCGGAGTTAAGTGGAGCTACAGACAGGGAATTCTTGGTACGACAACGTCTATCTTAGAGGATAAACGGCAGGACTCATGGATACCTTGGATAATCGGGTTGGTTGATTTTTTAATTCCTTGCATTAGACTGTATTGAGCACGTCTTGTTACCTCCGGGAAGCTCGGAACATTGCGAGTAGCAAACATTTGCGAAGCTGAGCATCTCGGGGATAATTTATGTAAGAGTCTAAAAGACCTGTTGTACAGCAAATTTAGAGTTCTGCCAGAACCTTTTTTATAATTCACCCAGAGTTGCTGTCCGTATATATTACTGTACAAAGTATGAAAGAGTGTGTCTTTAGCTTCACTTGTACATAACCAAAAGTTCCTTTTAGTCATATTCGCTTTAGCACAAAGGCTTCCAGATTGTTTTCTTATATCTGAGTCACCACTTAAGGAGCTGGTAATAGTTTGACCCAAATACTTAAACTCTTGTACTTCCTCAATTACGTCACCTTTCATTTTAAACCTAATGTCAGCAGGCTGATTATAGCTTTTATGATGAAACTGCATAACCTTAGTTTTTCTAACATTAAAAAGAATATCATGTTTCTGCGAATACACTTCGCAGACCTTTAGTAGCCGATCCAGACCTTTAACAGAAGGACTTATTAACACCATATCATCGGCATAAACTAAGTTATTTATCCTTGTGTTATCTATACAACATCCCACTGTTGTCTCATTAAGTGAAGCAATTAATCCGTCAATATACACATTAAACAGCATAGGAAAGAGCAAGGAGCCTTGTCTCACCCCGCAAGAGGAGCCAAAACATTCAGGTAGTACATTGCCCCCACCCCATATATATATATATATATATATATATATATATATATATATATATATACCGGGTGGCCCAAAAACAATGGCACCAATTTTGAGAAGTGATATCTCAATAACCACTGCAGCTAGGGACTTAAAAAAACAACCAAATGAAAGATAATTCTTTTCTCTTTAAATACGTATTCTAGGGCTTGATGGTTATAAGCCCATATAATGCCCAAAATTGGCTTCCAAACAAAATATACAAAAAACAAAGTTGCGCATTTATATTATTCCTTGATCCTAATTTTAAATGAAATTTTTCTATTCCAGACCCCTCAAGATGGGATTGAGAGAATCTGATAAGAACATTATACAAGCACTACGTGAAGAAAAAGGATATTCATTAAACAGAATCCTTTACGAATTTCCAAATAGAAATTGGAAAAAAAGAACTGTGGCACATTTTTTACAAAAACTTAAAGAAACCGGCAGCAGTCAACGGCGTCCGGAAGTGGTCGACCAAAAAGTATTAGAACGCCAGAAAACATTGAAAAAGTAAATGAAATGGTTTTAAGTCAAGAGGAACAACCGGGAACAAGTAAAAGTGAACGTGAAGTTGCGAAAGAAACCGGGACAAAAACTCATGTTGACCCAAAACGACTTTTGCGTGAAAAAAAACACTTTTCAGATTCGATAATGGTTTCCCTTGCAGCGTCATCTGAGAACAAAACATCCATCATTTTTATTCAGCGAGGCGTTAAAATTAACTCAATTTACTACTGTAATGACATTTTGTCTCCAATGTTGTCAGAGATCAAGGAGACGAGCACTGATTTTGTGTTCATGCAAGATGGAGCCCCATCTCATACAGCCAAGGAAACAATAACATTTCTCAATAATAATTGTCCTGGTTTTATCGAACCAAATAATTGGCCACCATGCAACCCAGATCTAAACCCCATTGACTACTTCGTGTGGTCTGCCTTAGAGAGAGAAGTCTACCATGGTCAGAAAATCCGTGATGTGAACCATCTTCGTGAACGAATTCAGGCTGCATGGGAAAATCTCTCACAAGTGACGATCTCGAAGGCAATTTCAAAATGGAGGGCGAGATTACAGGCTGTGGTTGACCATAATGGAGGGCAGATTGAGCCATTTATTGAAAATTAGGTTTAACTTAAAAGGAATAAATATAAATGCGCAACTCTTTTTTGTATATATTTTGTTTTTGGAAGCCAATTTTGGGCATTATATGGGCTTATAACCATCAAGCCATAGAATAAGTATTTAAAGAGAAAAGAATTATCTTTCATTTGGTTGTTTTTTTAAGTCCCTAGCTGCAATGGTTATTGAGATATCACTTCTCAAAATTGGTGCCATTTTTTTGGGCCACCCTGTATATATATATATATTTTTTTTTCAAAGTATGACCGCTCATGGCCACCAAAAGAAAGGTGGATAGCAGAGCGAACACAGGACGAAAATTAAGGAACAGCTAATGGAAATGAACAATAGACGGGGGAGGAGGAGGAGGAAGGGGGGGGAAGCAGAAAGATCATAGCGGAGTCACAGCCGGTAAAGAAGTCGGGAGCGAAAGAGGAAGGAGAACAACCCGGTTATCGAAAAGTAGGGACCTTCAGATAGAATAGCGCCAAGCCTATCAGAAGGCCCGACGCTCTCCAAAAAGGGAAAATACTCTGCGCGCAGCGCAGAGTAAAGCGAACACTCCACCAGGAGGTGGGCGACTGTAAGGAAAACGTTACAATTGGGACATCAGGGCACCCGATCCCCGGCCATCAAATAGCCATGGGTCAGGTGGGTGTGGCCAATACGGAGGCGGGCCAGAGCCACCTCCTTATGGCGCGACCGATGGAAGGAAGAGGCCCAACATCCCAATTTGGGTTTAATCTTGCAAAGTTTGTTATCTGTAGCGCCATCCCAGCGACTCTGCCACCGGGAGCGCAAAAACCTACGGAAGCCAGGGATATAATCGGAAAAGGGGAGGGACACGGGTGAAACCTGTAGTCGGCACGCGGAAACGGGCAGCTCGATCGGCAGCCTCATTACCAGCCACGTTAACATGTGCTGGGACCCAGCAAAATACCACCTTGCCACCGAAAGCGACAAGGGTATGGCACAGTAGCTGGATTCGTCGGACCAGTGGGTGCACAGGGTCAAAACACTCCAGGCCATCCAGGGCACTGCGGGAATCCGAATAGATGACAAACGACCCATCCGGATGCTCCCGCACCACCTCCAGAGCGCTCAGAATGGCATAGAGCTCCGCCGTGAAAACGGAAGCCTCATCAGGGAGACGGGTACATCGGGGAGCAAGGGCAGACGACTGGGGAACAGCCGCGGCCCCAACGCCCCCCGACGACCTCGAGCCATCCGTGAAGACCGCAACACATGCAGAGTGACACGCCGCATGCTGAAGGAACAGAGACCGAAGCAAGGCAGAGTCAGAATCGGCCCTGCGAACGGGGCGCAACGCCCTACAGCACGCAACAGGGGTGCTCTCCCAAGGTGCAACACCCTTGAAAGAGACCGGTATAACGGATGGAGGAGGAGTGCCCATACCATCGAGGAGGGAGGTCACCGTGTCGGTGAAATACCAACCCCCATCCCGGCAGAACGCCCTCTCCACCACCTGGAACAGAGGAGAGTTGGGAAGACGGAGGATCCGGAGATAGTGCTTAGCAATGAGGAACGACCTCCGATCCCCCAAGGGAGGGATGTCGCACTCAACCTGCAGACTATCAACCGGAGAGGAGCGGAAGGCGCCAGATGACATGCGCAGTCCTCTAGAGAGGACCGGATCCAGTATCCGAAGGGCCGTACGGAGGCGGAGCCATACACCACACTCCCATAATCTAATTTTGACTGTACCAGGGACACGTACAAACGGAGGAGTGTCCGCCTATCCGCGCCCCATGTAGTATGCGACAGATGTCCCAGCAAATCCAGGGTACGTCTTGCAGACTCGCGCAGCCGGCGAAGGTGGGGAACCCAGCTCAAACGGCTGTCGAAAACCATACCCAGGAAACGCACTGACTGAACGAGGGCCAGAGGCTGACCCCCGAGTGTAAGATCAAAGGTCGGGACGGCGCCGGATCCCCGTCTCCTCGGCGGAAGGAAGGCCACACACGAAGTCTTCGGGGAAGACAGCGTAAGGCCCACCGACGACGCCCAGCGTTCAACCCGATTGACCGCGAGTTGGACTTGCCTCTCCACGAGGGGGGGACTCCTCCCCGCGGCATAGACAGCCAGATCGTCGGCATAGATGGAACATCGCACCGAGGGCGGAAGGGCTCCCGGTAGCGCAGACATGACCAGGTTGAAGCAGGAGACGCTTAAGACACACCCCTGGGGCACCCCCTCCTCCTGAACATACAGGTCAGATAGGGCCGCCCCATTACGGACGCGGAAAGTGCGACGGCAGAGGAAGTTACGAAGAAATGTGGGCAAAAAGCCCACAAAACCAAGAGACTTCAAACGGTCCATGACAACTCCCCGACGGGTCGTGTCATAGGCCTTTTGGACATCAAAAAGACGGCCAGAACAAGATTCCGGCGGGAAAAGGCCTCCCGTACATCATGACCAAGGAGGAGAAGGGGGTCCAGAGTACCCCGAAATCGACGAAAGCCATACTGGGTCGGGGGGTATAACCCAAGCGACTCCAGTGTAAAGGAAAGTCGGACGGCCAAGGAGCTTGCATAAGCAGCTCGTCAAGGCAATAGGCCGATAGCCCGCCACCTCCGCCGGATCCTTCCCCGGCTTAGGTATCGGGACCACAATCGCCTCCCTCCAACGGGAAGGGAACGACCCCTCAACCCACACCCGGTTGAAAAGATCCAGCAAGAAGTGTAGGGCCATGGGTGCAGATTCCAAAGAAAGTCATACGGAATGTCATCAGGGCCAGGGGCGGAAGAACGACGGGTTGCCAAGGCAGCCCGAAGTTCCCGCATCGTAAAGAGATGGTTATAGGGCTCGTTCCCAGGCGGCGGGAACGTAACATTCGACAAAGGACGATCCGCAGCTGAAGGCGAACGGGAAACCGCAGCAAAAGCCCCAGCCAGCCGATCGGCCACAGCAGCAGGATCCGAAAGGAAGCCGTCCCCGTCCCGAAGGACAGGGCGACTAGCAGGGACCGGCTTCCCCTCGATACTACGTACCTTCCGCCACACAGTAGCAGAAGGGGTAGACGAGGAAATGCCGGACACAAAAGCACGCCAAGAGGCCCGACGGGCCAACTTGAGAGTCCGGCGGGCGAAAGCCTTCGCCCGCCGCATCTCAATCAAGTGGTCCGCGCGCCGGGTGCGGTGGAAGCGGCGCGACGCCCTCTTCCTCTCGCACACCGCCCGGTGACATGCTGGAGTCCACCACGGGACGCTACGCGTCCGCGGGTTACCGGAAGATCGAGGGATACAGTCCTCCGCGACGCCCATCAATACCCGCTCGAAGAACTCCAAGCTTTCATCCACAGAGCCAAAGCTCAACACCGAACGGGTAATGACGGAACGAGCTCTGAAGGATGGCCAGTCAGCCCGCGCAAGGCACCACCTCGGTCGAGACGAGACACCCGGCTGCGGTCCGACCGGCTCAAGACAGACTGGGTAATGATCACTACCATAAGAGTCCCAACACCTTCCACGAAAAATCGAGTAAGGCATCGAGGGACACCAAGGAGAGATCAATACAGGTAAATGAACCGTGGGTTCGTGGAAGTAAGTAGGTTCACCGGAATTGAGGCACGCGAAGGAAAGTTCCTCCATTAAGGAGAGCAACATACCAGCAACATTAGTCGACCGGACATCTCCCCAAGCCGGGTCGCGACTGTTAAAGTCCCCGAGGAGGAGAAACGGTCGAGGTAGTTGCAACACCAACTCGCGAACCGCGTCGAGAAGGAGGGTCATGAGGAGGAATATAAATCGAGCAGGCAGTGTACTGGCGATCTAAAAATAGCCGCACAGCCACAGCCTGCAAGGAAGTGCGAAGAGGCACACCTCGCGATGGTAACGAATGATGCACATAAATCGCCGCACCCCGCCGGCGTGTGTGCTCATCCGGGGTGCAAGGGAAACCAACATAGCCAGAGAGACGAGGGAGTCCCCGCGCAGCCAGGATAGTCTCCTGGAGACAAACACAGGAAGGCCGCTCGCTCTTCAGCAGGGAAGCAAGGTTCTCCCAGTTAGCTAAAAGCCCCCTACAGTTCCAATGCAAAATGGAACTATAAGGGGAAGTGGCATTATAAGAGGCAGAGAAAACAGAGAAATAGCCACGGACCAAGCTGAGCAGCAAACTCAACGGTCCGCAACCAGGGACGGAATCGGCTTCCCCGACTCACCCCGAACGGGGGGGGTAGGGGCCACCGACCCGCAGCTGCTTCACCCGTAGTAGAACGAGAGGTGGAGAGTGGAACAGGGAGTTCAGAGGGGGGCTCCCCTGGGGGGGAGAGACGACGAGACGGGCCCAGCCGAAACCCCCGACTCCCCACCAGAGGGGGGCTGGGGAGAACCAGATGTTCGAGGGCTCGTCAAACCAGACAAGCACTGACGGGGGGGGGAGGAAAGGTCCACCACAGGTGGGAGAGGTAGATCCAGGAGAGAGACTCCATGAAGAAGGGCCAGGCTCCTCTCGACCGGGTCCACCATGGGAACAGCGTCAGTAATCGAGGGTGTCATGGGGCGGTGTACCTCAACCGACACCCGGACACTGGTCGGGGCACCGGAGGTGACGCCTCACCAGCCCTCCGTATAGCGGGGAGAGTCCCGAGCGGATCAGGAGCTGCGCGCCGCTTCCCCTCCGGTGAAGAAGGGGAAGCAGGGCGAGCAGCGGTCATGATCGGGTCTGGAGGACTCCGACTCCGACCACGGCGACGCTTCCTCCTCCCCTTCGGGGCATCACCTTCCCCACCCGAGAAACGAGTAGGCAAGGATCCAGATCCCAAGGCCGGAGAGGGAGAAGGGACACTTGTAGGCAGGGAATCAGATGGGATGTCTGAAAGTGAGGCAGAGGAACAAGAAGGGCCCGCGGCGCCAGGAGGACCACCAACCCCCGGAACTTCCAGGGGGGGCACCACTCCGGTAGACGCCGGGGTAACAGGGAGGGGCCCGAGGACCCGCCAGGGCCAAGAGTCGCAGCATAGGACAACCCCCGCCGCGGCTCCCGGTCACGGACCCTATCGCGCGCCTCCCGCGCACTAAGGAATTCGGTAGTCCTTAAGGACCGCACCTCGAATTCAAATTTGAAAAAGGGGCAGTCCCGAGAGGAGGAAGGGTGGGCCCCCGAGCAGTTCGAGCACCGCGGGGGCTTCGTGCACGGGGTAGGGTGCGCAGGCCCACCGCAGCGGACACATAGCTTACCCTCACGGCGGCACGCAGAGCTAACATGGCCGAACCGGTTGCAGCCAAAGCAACGAACCGGGTCAGGAACATATGGTCGCACCGAAAACTCACACGACCGGCGATCACCCACGCCCCAGAACACCTGGGCCGGAGGCACAAGGGAGTCAAAGGTCAGGAGCAGACGAGCGGACGGGGTAAGAGCACCATCCCGGCGCGACGAAAAGCGGAAGACCTTCGTTACCCCCTGGGGGGCAAGATCCTCCTGCAACTCGCCAACCGGGATTGACAGCAGACGGGAAGCGAAAATGGTGCCCTGACAGCTATTCAATTGCGGATGGGGAGTCACAGAAACTCTGCAACCCAAGACATCCTGCAACTGTAGAAGGGACTCAGTCACCCCCGAAGAACGGGACTTCAAAAGAAGAGACCCATCCTTCAGAGGGCGGATATCATAACGACAGGGAACCCCCACCGTCTTAAGGCGCTGAAACACCCGTTCCGAGTTGCCCGGAAGGGAGCCAGCGGAAGGGCGGAGAACAAGGAACCTGTCCACCGGACAGAAATTGACAGCCGGGACAGGTCCATGTGTAACGGTAACCGGGAGTGGGCGAGAGAACAAGGGCCGCGAAGACCCCGCCCTACGGCCACCACGAGTCCGGCCACGAGAGCCAGACGCCGCAGAGGACGAGAGGGGGCCATACGGCTTGAAGGTCAATCCAGCGGAGGCAGAGGCCGCTGAACGACCAGAAGTAGTAGTCTTATCCAAATCCAAGGGCGGGCCAGAGTCGTCAACAGGAGGGGATTGAAGTTTAGAAATTGAACCCATAAACAATAGCTTTACAAAAAAGACAGCCTCGGACCCAAGGCAATGCACCATCCGCCGCTGCATCCTTCAAGGCGCAGGCCCAACGTCCCGGGTAGCCCGCCCCCCAACCTGACTGTCGTTTTAAAAACAGCAGATTGGCACTACGGAGATTTGTCCGTTAAGGGCCAAGCAAAGACCCAATCCAGACGCAGCAGCGGTCCGGGCGCCCGTACCGTCCCCAGAGCACGGCTCAGCCACGGAGCGATGCCCCCCGGCGGGTGCACCCGATGACCCCAAGACTGCAAAATACAAACAGAGGGGGGGGGATACTACAATTAACAGAGGCACAAGACCGAGTCAAGACAAAAGAAATTCCGGGAGAGACGGAAAAAAAAGGGGGAGCAAAAAGAAAGAAAAGGAAAAAAGAAAAAAAAAAAACGCAACTAGGTAACTCTTCGCCCACACCCCGCGAGGAGTTGAGGAAACCCCAATTCGAATAAGTAATATGATAAATGACAAATACTATAGTTTTTCTTTTTCATCAAAATGAAAAAAACTAGTATTTGTCATTTATCATTACTTATTCGAACGATAGTGGATGTAATTTCCCAGAAGAGTTCCTTGTTCCATGCACGGTCTGTGTTTAACATATAAGTTTCTCATGGGACCATTCTGAGTTTGTATATATATATATATATATATATATATCTATATATATATATAGTGATTAAAAAGTTTCAGTGCAGTTTTCATTTTTATTATTTTTTTATAATTATTGTATATAACAGAACTAATAATAATAAATAAATAATAATAATAATAATTATTATAATAAATTAAAATAATCTGAAACCAAAACAAATAAACAAATTACATTCAGTGCACTGCAACTTTTTGGTCACCCTGTATATATATAAAAATGATAATTCTAACATTCATTGTTTTATATAAAGTCCAAACTAGCGCGACTCTAACTGTATATAAAATTCATGCAAGTTTGGAAAATAATACAAATTTTAATTTTCTTTATATTTTATTTTTGCTAAGTAATTTCCTATTGAATAGGCCTACTTGGTGAATTATTTCTTCCTTTTTTTTAATTACCTAATAATTTTTTCATATTAAGCTTAATCATGTAATCTTGTTAAATTCTGTAATGTTAATTTTTTTATTCTCTCTTAAATCATAGAAGATGAAGTCATATCCTGAATGAGCATTTAATTTTCAATTTTAAACATTTAATTTTAATAAAATCCATATCTTAATTTCCATTTTTAGTTTATACCACAAATCATGATAACATCAGATCTTTCAATACGCTGTTGCAGCAGAATTTGCCTTTTCATCTTCAAATATTTTGCTTTATTAGTTTCTGCAAGATCCACATAATGTGGAGTGAATCAACATTAAATAATAATGACGTCACGAAATTAAATCACATATAAACCACTGCAGTCTTTCAAATTATTATTCTGTTCTGTCTGATCCGATCTAGAGGCTGAAAACATACCTTGTAATATTTTTGAAGCCGTAAAAATCAGTAAGAGATATCTTTAACTCTACCCTTGATTCCGTATTCTCCGAAGTATTTTTATTAGAATAACGCAGCATTTTCAAGAAGCAGTAAAGTTAGAAATCAGTAAGTCTTAAGGCTGAGACCAGTATTGCCTCACAAACTCCTCCGATACGCTACAAGAAGAATCGGGAAACCGTCAAATAGTCTAGTAAGTTTTCGCAGAATCCTCCGATCCGCTACAAGAAAAAATCGGAGCGAAGTACAAAGCAATTATTACGATTCCCTACGCCCCTACGCAGTACGAGCTACCAGAGCGAGAAATCCTTGCTGCCACCAAACTAGAACCCCAGTCAACTTCGAACCACCCAAGGCCATCAACATATTTATCTCAAACGGTTGACAAAAGTAAATAGACACCACGATGATTGTCCTCAAGAACAAATGGCAAAGCTCATCAATGGAATATCAGATCGTGTGTTAGCTTTACATGACTGAAAGGGGAAAGCATCATCATTTTAAATATATTGATTCAGTAAATGTGTTTTTATTTATTAATGTTTATTACTAAGTCAAAAACTATGGATAAACCAAAGGTGTCTATTTACTTTTGTCAACCTTCCGTGTACATACTGTATATAGTCCGTGGGCCAGAAAGGTTGATCGGTACCACTCGTCCCTCATACCAATAATGAAGGATGCTAATTAGATGATAAAAATGCTTGCTGGACATTTCAAAAGAGTAGCTTTATTGTTTTATCAGAATTTTAAGTTTACACCCAATATTGAAATATTGGGCGCCTATGTTTGATGAAGATTTACACTAAAACGCTACCAGATAGAGATGTCCAGCAAGCATATTTGGAAACTACAGATTATAAGCTTTCCAAAAAGCATTGTTTCATCTGGTTCGCTTCACTGGTACCGACTGGCCAAAAATTTGGCGTCTGGCTCATGGACTAATATATCAGAATTAACCTAGGTTAACCTTGGATTAGCTTCCTCCCGAATTGTTCATTCTGACGAAGGTCAAGCTTGTCACTCCACCTTAGACCTACAGTTTAACGTGGAATCCGAACCACGCCCCACCAGTAGCCCAGCGTTTTAACCACTAGGCTATCCAGTATCCAGGGTACCCATTTATTTACCAACCAATTTTTTTGTGAAAACACTTATTAGGGCTATGATCATTCCACAACTTAACAACATGAAAGGTCTACCGGGTAACACAGAAAATTGCAGTGTAGTTTACAACAGCGAGTATAACAAAATGCCATTTTCTATAGTAACTCATTTTCTCCATTTCTTTTCCCTTTCCAAATATGCGGTTATTTCTTGGGTCATGTAATGACGGGGTTGTTTAACCTCCTTCGCATCATCTAAGGTAATATGACGGAAAACTACAGCTGGAGCGGAGGGCAGTCTTCCATTCAACTACTCTCCAGAGTCCAGACCCAATGTCGTTTAACTTCGCTGATCGACGGGAAGAGGTGTTACGACATTAGCCACGACGTAGCCTAATTATTTGTTAGGTGAATATTGTCAATAACTTGAAGTTGAATCAAAGAGTAAAGTTCTAGTAAGAAATGAATTTATAAGAAGCACCAAGCTTTGGACTTGTTCGAAGAAGACTTATTTATAAGGAAAGTAAAACCTTCTTCTATCACTCTTCACTGATGATGACCTTAGAATAGGCAAAAATCTTGTAATTCTATAATAAATCCATTTCTTATTGCGACTTTACTCCCTCCACTCACCCCCTTGCTGTTATTTGTTTGTTCTTTTGGTGTACCCGTATAACGCACTCAGAAATATGGCCAACCGAAGAATGGAACTTACATTAATAGATGTAATGAAACTACATTATCTTATATCAAGATTCGAATGTAACATTTTCGAGACTGCAGAACTTTGAATGTAACTTAGAAAATAAAAAACAAAGGCTGGAAATGGAGGAAACAAGATTATATTAAAAGATGTTACGAAATTACTTCAAAAAACAATGCACGCTCTGTACCGAAATATTTTTCAACACATGTTAACTTCACTTTAACGACATACCGCTTTTAGCAGCATGAGGCTGCTGTGAACTGCTGCTGCATATCATATACGATCATATTCACTTCGAATATATGTTGCGCGAAAATATATTAAGATTACATTATTATTATATATACACAGTGTGTGTTTATATATATATATATATATATAAAATGTGTGAAAATGAGGGTCTCATGTTTCCTTCACAAACATGCACACTTCATTAAGTTTATTCAAAGCCTATTCCACTTAATTTTGTAAGTGGAAAAGAAAGAAAAAAGATTATATATATATATATATATATATATATATATATATATATATATATATTATATATATATATATATATATATATATATAGAGAGAGAGAGAGAGAATCACAAGGACGAGAGTAAGCCTCAAAAATCTTTCGGTCCACTTGGGAGGTTCCTGTTATTAAACTAGTTCATTTTTTAACTATTCTAACATTAGTAGAAAACTGATTAGGAAAGCATAAGGCTCTCTTCCCTTCCCCCACCCCCTTTGCTTCCGTCCCACCCTCTGCTTCCTCCCCGCCACAGGCGGGTAGGGAAAAGGTTGAAGAAAATACCTTGACCCTGGAAAAATAGCCAAGGAAATTTTACCGGAAACCGAATGCACTTCATCGATGAAAATATTTTCAATATCGTGATGAAAATTCCAGTCTGAGTGTATAGTTATAGTAAGAACCTGTTTGGCTGCTGCCTCAGTAACGAAAGTCGCTGAAATTGCCCATATATCCCGAGGAACAGTCCCCATGGTTAAGAATACATGGAAGGAAATGATAAAAGAAACATCACATAAGCAATAGTGGAAGTAAAACAACGGATAAAATGTAACAGAAAGCACTCATTACGAGCTGTGAAGCGTGAACCAAAGACTGGTGCGTTGAGACTTTGTTCATAACTTAACAATAGTCTGCAAAAACTAGGCTGACCATATTTCCTTGAGACAAAAACGGGACATTGGGATGGCAAAAAAGGGACGGGGGTTATGTAATATTCTGTATTCATGAAAAAGTAAGTACATAAACATATTGAGCTTACAATTATTCTTCAGTGACAGAACCCATACAAAAACCCATACAAAACGGTACTGTCCCGTTCAAAACGGTACGTATGGTCAGCCTAGCAAAAACCAATACAGTATCAGTTAAAACAATGTTAGGGTTTGGAAGAGAGTAGTGACGATCTTCATAACACCAATCAGTGCAGAAACTTCAATGAAACTGGGGTTGTACAGAATAACGGGAACGCTAATGCGATTTTTTAATTTCCTTCAATGTATTCCGGCGATTTTTGTCAATGAGGCAGCAACCAAACGGGATCCAACTCTCATGCCACTTCCACATTCACTGACATCTTTTTCAAATGTCATTTTATTTATTTATTCAGCAGACAGAAAAAAAAATCACTATCATCATATTAAAATAGAGATGATCTTAACCTCTTTAACACCTGAAGTTTTTGAAGGGTTAAGTTGTGAGTGCGTGAAGGGAAACGGTACAAATTCGACCCAGTGGTCCAAAAGAGGTTAATATGATATGCATTTACATGTCGAATTTGTAAAGTACATAACACCATTAATAATATCGGATAATACAGCACCGAAAATGCGAATGTTCCCATTATTCTGTCCAACCCACCGCATATATAACAGGGTGTCTCAGAAGGTTTACGAGTCGAAATGGTTTATAAGTGATGTTTAATTACAATATATGTTCGATAATGTTTGAATAATAAAATTGATAGTATGTACAGTTAATCAAAAAGCTATCTTAAAATAATTAAATTGAATGAAGCTACATTAGCCAATGGTGTCTCAGAAGTCGCGCACCATTAGTTAATGTAGCTTCATTCAATTTAATTATTTTAAGATAGTATGTACAGTTAATCAAAAAAGCTATTAATTTTATTATTCGAACATTATCGAACATATATTGTAATTAAATATTACTTATGAACCATTTGGACTCAAACCTCGTAAATCTGAATAAAGCCTATGGTACGCGACTTCTGAGACACCCTGTATATATATACACCTTTGGTTTGGTTTGCTTCCGCCCGAATTGTTCATTTTGACGAAGGTCACGTTTTTCATTCCACCTTAGACCTACAGTTTAACGTGGAATCCGATCCACGCCCCACCAGCAGCCCAGCGTCTTAACCACTGGGCCACACAAGGTGCTAGTATCTCCGAGCAACTGATACAATGAGCAAACCAACCAAACCAACCAACATTTATCTACCAACCACTTTCTTTATTGTGTGGAAGGATGAACAGCTGGGTTTTGCTGCGCGCCGCCTGCCGTCACTGGGTCTCGATGCCGGAGCCGATGGATCTGTAGTCAGCGACGCTAACCACTACACCACCGAGGCATATATATATATATGAGAGGAGATTGTAGACACCAATCGACCAGGGAAGTACTCCAGGGGTGGGGTAACGCTAGACAGAAGATAGGGAATGCTGGAACTCCCGTTTCTCCTGTCACTGTCTTCCTTAGCTGATCTTTTTCCGTGTCCCATCTACCCTGTGAGCACTCCAGCATGCTCTCAAACACACACTTCTCTCCCTAATCCTCACTACATAAACATACATCTTATATACTACACCATCTTCTCAAAACTTTAGTTTATCTTTTTCCTAATTCTACTGACTATCCAAAATTCTTTGACTATCTCACTTCCAAAGTGATATACATTCTTTCCCGCTTTCCCTTTGCTGAAATCTCCATTTTAGGAGATTTCAATGTTCACCACCACCTTTGACTTTCCTCCCATTTCACCGACATCCCTGGTGAACTAGCATATAACTTTTCTATCCTAAATGACCTAGAGCAGATTGTACAGCACCCTACTCGTATCCCCGATCGCCTTGGAGATAGGCCCAACATTCTGCATTTATTTCTTACCTCTCATCCTTCTTCTTACTCTGTGAAACTTTTTTCTCCGTTGGGCTCCTGCGATGACAAACTTATGTCTGTTTCCTGTCCTATCGCTCCAATTCGGCCTTTGGATCCTCCCAAGAGAAGGCGCCTTTGGCACTTCGGTGCTGCTGATTGGGAGGCCCTTAGGCAGTACTTCTGTGATTTCCCATGGAATAATTACTGTTTCCGTGGCTTTGCACCTTCTAGGTGTGCAGAGCGCATCACAGAGGTGATTCTCTCGGGCATGGAGGCGTACATTCCATATTCTACTCCTACTACGAATGCAAAAAAACCTTAGTTTAACTTTACTTGTTCTAATGCTGTCCGCAACAGAGAGGAGTCTTTCAGAAGGTACCGTCGCCATCCAACTCCTGACTCTTACTCCGCTTATATTTCTGCCCGGAATCGTGCAAAATCTGTTCTTCGACTCGCCAAAAATTCCTTCATCCGACAAAAATGTGAAAATCTATCCAATTCTAACTCTTCTCGCTCTTTCTGGCATCTAGCTAAGAACCTCTTCAACAACTTTACTTCCTCTTCTTTCCCTCTCTTTTCCATTCCAACGGCACAGTTGCCGTCTCTTCTCCTGACAAAGCTGAACTTCGCTCAAACTTTCGCCTCCAATTCAACCCTGGATGATTCCGGTGCTGTTCCTCCATCTCCTACACCCTATCTGGGCTCAACTCTAGGAAGGCGTATGGTCCTGATGGTGTTCCTCCTGTTGTTCTTAAGAACTGTGCTTCTGTGCTTCCTTCTATCTGTGCCTTCATCTCTAATTTCCTTTCTGGCCGATCTATACCTGCAGTTGTAGATGGCCACTGTTCTTCTCCTAAAGCTATTAACAGTGGTGTTCCTCAGAGTTCTGTCATGTCTCCCACTATTTTCTTTTTATTTATTAATGATCTTTTAATTCGCACTTCCTGTCCTATTCACTCCTATTCCGATGATTCTACTCTTCACTTCTCCACCCGCTTCCCAAAGCGTCCCTCACAGCAGTCGCTTCATGATTCGCGTGAGGCGGCTATGGGGCACCTGACCTCTGATCTTTCTGCTATACAGGGTGTTTCAGGAGGAAAGGTCAATACTTCGAGAGGTGATAGTATCGGTCATTGTGAGAAAAAAAGTTCATATGAACATGTGTCTAATTCTGAATGGTTATGGAGATAGAGCTGTTTGACTCTGATGTGCGCGCAGCTCTTCCTCCCCCTTCCCTCCACTATAACCTTGAACCATGTAAGCTGTAATGTAAGCATGTGACATAAACCAATCGACAGCTGACTCTTGTGAGTGACATTGTTTGGTGTTTGAAGCAGTGTTAAGAATGACACACACCTTCACACATGCCGAATATGCAGATATGGTGTATGTCTACGGTTTTTGCGATGGAAGTGCAACAGCTGCTGTTGCAGAATACCGTCGACGGTTTCCGAACCGCAGAATTCCGGATCGAAGTGTTTTTACCAGGGTTTTCAACACATTGCGTGAGATTGGTACACTTCCCAGAGCTCATGTTTCATCTGAACGTGAAGGTCAACAAGATATGGATGAAGTGGAAAACATTTTTCAGTTGGTAGAGCGTAGTCCTACTACTAGCTCACGAAGAATTTCTACACGTCTCGGTGTACCACACACAAGAGTATGGCGAACATTACGTGAGTAAGGCTTGCATCCATATGTACAGCGTGTACAACACCTTCAACCAGGAAACGCTGCCATGCGACTGGAATTTTGTCATTGGGTAAATGCTAATCGCCGATTGCTTCGATTAATACTGTTCACCGATGAAGCTACTTTCACCCGTGACGGTATCAACAACACTCGTAACTCTCATCGGTGGTCAAACGAAAATCCAAATAGCACTGTGGAAACAAATTTTCAACATCGCTTCTCTGCCAATGTGTGGTGCGGTATCATCGATGATCAGCTGATTGGCCCTGTTACTTTAAAGAATCGTCTTACAGGACAAAGTTACCTAGAATTTCTGCAAAATGAATTGCCAGGCCTATTGGAGGATGTTCCTTTGGCTACACGCGCTGGTATGTACTTTCAGCATGACGGAGCTCCTCCACATTCTGCCCGTCTGGTGATGCAATACCTAAATCAAACTTTCCCTGGTCGATGGATCGGCCGCGGTGGTCCCATTCAATGGCCACCAAGGTCTCCAGACCTCTCTCCGTTAAATTATTGTTTGTGGGGGTGGTTGAAAAGTCAAGTTTACAAAAGAAAGGTGGATACACGAGACGAATTGCTCGCGCGCATTTTGGATGCTGCTGCCCGCATAAAGGAACGTCAAGATCAACTCAGACGAACAACACGCGATCTTCGCACACGAGTTGCAAAGTGCATTGAGGTTGACGGTGGGATTTTCGAAAACGTATTGTAAACTGTAACAAATTTGTCATTTCTGTATCTGATACCATTCAAAATGCCAATGTTTAAACATTAAATGTTAGAAACAGTAATTGGTTTCTCTTTCTTGATTACCATTAACAATGCTTTTGTATTTGTAGATTCAAACAGCTCTATCTCCGTAACCATTTAGAATTAGACACATGTTCATATGAACTTTTTTTTCTCACAATGACCGATATTATCACCTCCCGAATTATTGACCTTTCCTCCTGAAACACCCTGTATTTGATTGGGGCAAAGAAAATTTTGTGGCTTTCAATGCCTCAAAAACTCAGTTCCTCCATCTGTCTACTTGTCACAATCTTGCACACGACTATCCCCTTACCTTCAACAACACACAACTGAATCCTTCCTCTTCTCTTAACATTCTTGGCGTTTCCTTTTTTCGTGTTCTTTCCTGGAAAGATCACATATACTCTCTTTCTAAAACAGCTTCTAAGAGGTGAGGTGTGCTGTACCGCCTCCGCGGTTTCTTCACCTCCACTCAGTTGCTGTCTTTGTACAGGGGTCTTGTTTGCCCCTGTCTCGGGTATGCTTCCCATGTGTGGGGTGGTTCAACCCACACAGCAGTACTTGACCGGGTGGAATCAAAGGCTTTTCGTCTCATCAATTCCTCGCCTCTTACTGATTGTCTTCAATCTCTCTCTCTTCGCCGCAATGTTACCTCACTCTCTCTTTACTATCGCTATCATAACGGACATTGCTCTTCTAAACTCTCTAAGTGCATGCCTTCTCCTTTAAGGAGAGCACGCAGTACCAGACTTTCTACACTTTCTCATTTCTATTCTGTCCAACTATCTAATGCAGGGGTTCTTAACCTTTTTAGACTGCGATCCAAATTCTGGTCTCGAGGCTAGCTCGGCGACCAATGCTTTCAAACAGTTCACTCGTAATAGATAATAAAATGAATAATAATGCTAAAATGATTAGGGATAACATAAATAAATGATAAATGACAATTTAATGGCCCAAGTTTGGGTGGAGACCAAGAGGTTAAGAACCCCTGATCTAATGCAAGGTTAATCGCTATTTTCAGTCTTTCATCTACTCAACCGGTCAACTCTGGAACAATCTTCCTCAATCCATCTTTCCTCCTGTCTATGACCTCCCATCTTTCAAACACAGAGTGTCTAAGCATCTCGAAAATATCAGACCTTAATTTTGGCTCTCCTTCTTCTTCTATGGCATTTGCCCTTGGCTCCTCCTTTTTGCTAATATATATATATATATATATATATATATATATATATATAGTTACCGATTTATAGTGGCCAATTGTTTATTGCGTAAGTCGGTACTATAAGGATTTATAGTGGCGGCTCGTCGGTAGGCACTGCGGAACTGCAGCACCCCTAAATTTTTTATTTACAATTGAAATAATCAAGAACAATATAAGGATGAGCTCACTGAATAACTTTTTCAATAACTTTTGAAACTTTTATTCATTGCTCAATGCTCATCCTTTTATTTCAGTAATTATTTCAACCCATTCTTAGAGACAGCACCCCTAGAATTTTTAGTCACGATTACCGTTATTGATAATGGTTATAAGTGAGTGTTATTAATGAATGCTTTGGCCGAGGTCACCAGATCTTTCAGAGCAAAGTAATGTTATTAATTAAGTTATTAATTAGGTTGACTGATAGATTGAGTTTTCTTCTTTTATTTAACACAAAATAAATTGATTAATGAAAACGACAGTATTGGTTATTGTTTACATTGGAAATACTGTAATGTGTACACTTGAATTAATGCTTACAATATGACAATTAATAACGCGCGGCAGATTGATAGATTCTTTATATAAAGTTAATTGAGTGATGTTAAAAAGCCAATGAAGCCTTGCACGAATGATGTTCACATGGTGGTAGCTCGTGGGTCACTAGTTGGTGTTCGAAGAACGAGGAGACGTTGAAATGAAGGTATGAGTAGGGTGACCAGATTTTTGCGATCCCAATGCGGGATGGATCCATTGGTACACTAATATACTCGTATATCTCGATAACACTCCACAGGTCAACCAATACCTTTTAAAAGCATTTTGCAGCACTTTATAGGCATTTTACTTTATCTTTCAAAGATATATAACGGACAAATAAATGTACTACCAAAAAGTAATTTTATATAGTTTACTTACCTAATTTATTGAAAAACATTTTATTTAATTGTACTTGGCACTGGACTGTGTTTTCTTCAGGAGAGGTATTTCTTTTTCAGATATTCACAAAATTCAAGGCAACTCATCTCGTAATTACATATCGTTAATAACGCTGCTTTTAGAGTATTTATATTTAACCGACTTTTTTCTTCTGTCCAAAAGTTATTCATTATGGAAAATACCCTCTCTGTTGGAGCATTTGATCCAGGTAAACTCAAAACAGAATTCTTAAAATGTATGGGTACTCTGACAATTAAATAACACGTCAACACCATTATAATTCAAAATTTTAACTGACGAGCGTCGGCCGTCGTACATTTCATTTGTACGAAAATTGCATAAATACGAGGATGCGGGACACTGCATTGTCCCGCATTGGTCAATGTTTTTTGCGGGACAGAAACTCTAAATGCGGGACAGTCTTGCAAAATGCAGGACGTCTGGTCATCCTAGAGTAGACCGTATGAGGCGTCCTGATGTCCCTGTAACGAAGTTGAGAGGCGATAGACAAGACATGTCCTCATGCCTTGAGTGAAACCTCGCGATGTGGCGTCATCTTAGGCTTGCTTGTTATGACGTCATCTTTGTCGAGTTTGGTTTGATGAGTTATATCGCATTGCTGATGGCATGTTGCTAAGGTGTTTTGGAATACGTCTCTCTCAGGTCCAGTTGGCCTCTCTCTATATATATATATATATATATATATATATATATATATATATATATATATATATACATATATATACAGGGTGTCCGAGAATTATCTGTACAATTTTTGACTGTTATTAAAAGTCAACCATGAAGTGTAGAAATTCCAGTTTGTCCCATTTTACAGAGAATCTCATTAAGTTTTTTCTGATACCACGTTTTGACAAGTTTTTAAATACGTGGGTGACAGACATTGATGATTTAAAAGCAAGAATCACAGCTGCTATTGAGCGAATTGATGTGGATATGCTGCAGCGTACATGGCAACATTTGGAGTATCGATTGGATGTTTTGCGAATCACTAATGGTGCACATATCGAATGTTTGTAACAACGTTACTTTAATAAAAGAAACTTTTGAAAATACAGATTCTAAATAATCTTGTTTAAGAATTTTACGTGTGTTATCAAGAATTTTATTAAAAGATGAAATTGTACAGATAATGTTCGGACACACTGGAATTTCTACACTTCATGGTTGACTTTTAATAACAGCTAAACATTGTACAGATAATTCTCGGACACCCTGTATATACTCTTAATGCTCGAGACAAAAATGTCAGTAGCTTAAGAGTAAGTTCGAAGAAAGAAAGGCTTCACTGCTTTTACACAAAGCATCGCTCCGCCCATATACCCACTGATGGTAGCTCGCAGCTCGCAGCATCATTAGCAAGTACATAAAGGGTCAACAACGTACAAACGAGGTATATGTACTTGCCAATGATTCTACGAGCTACTCATACTCTGAATGAGTGTATGGCGGATTGGTGGTTTCTGAAAGAAAATAAAGCTTTCTTCGATCTATGACAATCTATTAATATCTCTGCCGAACACATTGATAATATATATATATATATATATATATATATATATATATATATATATATAACACACACACATATACAATTATACATACATATACACATACACACACACCTGGCTATCTGAGATGGCGAAATCAAGAAATCATTTCCCTCCAACATCAGGCCAGGTGTAGAGGTGAGGCGACCAGCCTGACTTCCGTGTGAAGGTGTAAAGGGAGCCCACGCACGGAATATCTGACAGGTTTATATATATATATAATAATATATATATATATATATATATATATATATATATATATAGTGTGTGTGTGTGGTCGTTAAATTAGTAGTTTACATAAGATTCGTGAATAACTAGTTACTTCTTTTGACTGATTTAAAAATGGTTGATGTTACGATAGACGACTCCAAAGAAATCATCTTAAATTAAAGCCTTGGCTCTAATCTCTCTTATTTGCGTTTCGTAAGTCCCCTTTAGAACTTATGCCCTCAAAGGGCTTATAAAGATAATTTGCAATCACCATTAGTATTAAGTTTATAATTATAGGGCAAAAGGGGGAAGTCAAGAAGTTTCAAAATGGCGGACTCCAATCACTCATCATTGGTAACACACAAAAATTCCTTTTGCCAAAATCGCCTAAAAGCTACTCCTAAATCGAGTAAAGAGAATTCTAAACAGAATTTACCAAAAGAGACGAATCCGAACGGTAAATAAATATCAGCGATCCGCAAACATTTCTTCTTACCTTCTTTGAAGAGTCGAATCCTTCGCGATCCGTAGCGAAGGTACGAATGCTTCGGTATCCATTTTTTAGGAATTACATCCGCCAGAGTGAGCGAAAGAGGAATATTTGGTGAGCTTTATCAGCCTCGGCCGAGAGATCGATTTGGGCTGAGGAAGGAAGATTTCGAGGACGAGTGGAATGGGATCGAGAGAGGTCGAAGGGATGAGAGAGAAGGATGAAGGAGGCGAGGAAGAGGTTGAGGAAGAGGTTGAGGAAGAGGTTGAGGAAGAGGTTAAGGAAGCGTCCGAAGAGAAAGGTAGGGCCTCTCTAGCGTCGAAAGGTGGGTCGTCTTTTTCCAACGTCGTCATAATTCCTGCAAATGACAAGCATAATTTCTAAGCCACTTTCTTTGGTAAATAAATACATATGCTTACATAAATACACACACATGCGCACACAAACAAACATATAATATATATATTATTATATATATATATATATATATATATATATATATATATATATATATACACACTGTATATATATATATGAAAATTATTTCACGAAAGTAACACGTGAAAAATATTATGATGAATAAAACCACGAAGGAAAGGAAACACAAAATGGTGCTCAAGCGCTTTCGTCTAATGACATCCTCAGGAACACTGAAGTACATAAAAGGGTGACAGCCTATATATATATATATATATATATATATACTGTATATATATGCAGTAAAATTACTATTTTTATAGCTATTTCTTTCTTGTTCCTGAAGATGTGAATATATCACGAAAGCGCTCGGATTTCGTGTTTCTTTTTCCTTTTCCCTGTGGTTGTTTGCTTATATACTGTATATACTGTATATATATATATATATATATTATATATATATATATATATATATATTATATAATTAGTATTGTTTGTCAGGTAAGATCAATAATTAGTTATTTCTTTGACCTGATACAGAGCAGGTAATGTAACGGAAATGAAGGTAAATTTAAATTAAAATCTTCGATATTGTTCCTTTCACTAATTAAAATAGAGTCCGGTGGTCGAGTCGACCGTCTCACTTTTGATACAAAATGATAACAATGACCACAAGTCTATCGCCTAAGATAATGAGGTGTTAAATTTTGTGGCCAAGCGGCTTGTTTTAACCATCTATCCCTGTGGAGATGCGTCGCCTTACACGCTTCTGAGCGAGCGATTGTCGAGACAGAGGATCTTTCTGGTGCCGCAAGATTGAGGTCATTGACACCAAACATGAAAAAACCGTTAAGGTTCAAAGTTAAAGCGGAAATCGATGCCAACTAGAAACGAAGATTAGGACTAACGAATACTGGCTCTGAGACGCAGTTTCAAGAGCCGGCGACAAGGCGCGAGATGCCGCAGGAATCTTAGCTTTCTTCGGCCGCATTCACGCGCAAGCAGCTTAAAAACGAAGACAGTATAGAAATAAATTGAAAATGACTGCGTTAGTAATTATAAGAAATAATATTTGGAGTAGTTACATCTTCGTAACAGTAAAGGTCACGTGACGGCTAGAGACCTAAAGCTTTACGTGATATTCGAATTATGGTTTTTTTTACAGCTGAACAAAGAGGAGGGTCACCCATCGAACTACTTAACAGACACATCGTCGCTGAACCTCGCTCATCTAACGGGAAGTGGTACTATGACGTGGAAGTTTAAAATATAATTAGAGAAAAGGCGTTGACAGTACTCAAACATTAAATTCGGAGCCTAATATAATCAATGGCTGAATTCTTCTTTTAAAGTTGTTAAGAATGAAAAACTTTGGAGGTAGCCAATCCCCAGCCAGCCAACGCCATTAATATGCATCATAGAGTCACGGGTTTGATCCTTCGATCCCGCCAGGAGACGGGATTTAATAGTTTTCGCCCTTGACGGCCAATCTACGGGTAAAAACAGATGTATATAGCTTAAAGCTAATCCTTTTAAAACCTCAGGACTATGACAGTGATTTTGAAAAGTGAACCTAAGCTGTGGTGCCAATAAAGAAGTCAATACAGAAAATAAAAAATACAGGCAATTAACCCTTAATGCCCATGGGGCTTTTCTGAGACCAAATAAAATTGTCTGGCGTTAGCCAGAATAAAGTCGGTAAAAGGCCGTTGGGCATTAAATGGTTAACAAACGTTCGTTTGAGAACAAAGATTTCCTTCCTGAGGATGAAAGTAAGGTTTAATTTTAACCAAATAAATTTTAGACAAATTTATACAAAATGAAAATATTTAATTATTTTTTTTTTAATTCTAAAATCCATAATTTTAGCGCGCGAAGTACTACAAATGTTTATAATGTTTATGATACCTTTACAAATGCTTCACGATTTCATATCTTATAATACACGTAAAACGCGATACCGCAAAACCAAAACGGACAGTGAATAATCCTTGAAACATGGCATATGTAAACTATTTGGGAATGCGTATAAAAACCAATGTTTACGAGACAATTACTTTGTATCTCCGTTCATAGTTTACATTTTAAGAATAAGTTGGCTGCAATCAATGAGGAAAAGAAGTTTGCCTATTAGATAACAAACGTCGTTCTAAAATTCCAAAGCGAGCCTCCAGGCCAGAGTTTCATATTAAAATTATAAAAGGAACACAATCTGATGGCGAACAATTCGAAAAATTCTCTTTTAATTGGAATGAATGACTTTATCGCAGAAAAATATGAGTTTAACCGTAGCCAGAAAGGAGAAGTGGAAAAGTTAATTCATATATTTTAAAATTTGAATTTATTTAGTTTTTCACTTGCAGAAAATATAATATATATGAAAGATCAATAGATAATGTAGAGTTCAAGAGATTAAAAAGGCAAATACAAGGACCCTTCATACATTCGGGTGTATATATATATATATATATATATATATATATATATATATATATATATATATATATATATATATATGAGGTGTTGCGCGGCACAATGACGAATGTGTCAAAACAAAGTTGAGGAAAACGGCTTTATAGTTTGTGAAAGTTTAAATACTCAAAACTTTATTGAAATAGATGTAATTGATGGTTTTTTTTTAAATTTCGTAAGTAATTTTATGAATATTGAATGAATGAATGATTAAATGATAAAACAGAAGCGTTTAAAGTCTTTATAAAAACAAGCGTTTAAAGTCTTTATAAGGTAAAATAGCAATAAAGGTATAAAGATTGGAAGATTGTAACAATAACTTTATATACAATGGACGAATTTTGATTGTTTTTGTTGCATTTTTGCAGTGATATAATGACGAATATGCCAAAAGACGACCTGGTACATGATAGAAGAAAGGTCAAAGTTTACTATGGCATAGAAAATGAAATTTTTGCTCTTTGATTGATTCGTCATTGTGCCGCACGACGTCTCATATATAGAAATGAATTTTGGGCAATTGTTTTAATATGCTGTGCAAACTAATATTTTTTAGTTTTTAAAAATGTATAGTTAAGACTACTTTAGCGCTGAATTATATTATATACTATATATAATTATATATAATTCTGCCCAGTGTGACGGTAACAAGTGTTTCGTTCAAAATTCGAATAAAAGTGGTATTATAGTGAAAATCTCGCAGTTAATGAATTTTAAGCAATGCCAGTATCTGAGTGAATATCTAGTGCACACAGTGATATTACGGCGTACTATGTCAGAAGAAATAAATGAAACAAAGCGAATTGATCTATAATGCGTTTCCAGAGCGTTTCATTTGAAGGAAATTAGCTGCCCATCTGTAGACAAACAATTCCTACGACTGTCCCCCAGCTACCCCCTGCGGCCACACTCCCAGGCACCATTCAGTGAGAATATACAACGCGCCACATCTCCTATCCCCCGAAGTAACGGAGAAAACTTTCTCTCACTTAATGCGAGTCAAAATCCCTCCTCACTTCACTCACCAGTTTTTACTGTCTAGAAGTAACACAGAAATGGCTAATAAATGTATATATGCAGTTTCTGCATCAATACAACAGATGATTCTAAGGCAATTATGTGTAATTTCTGACGAAGAACTCTCTCTCATAACAAGTGGCAAACAAATGAATGGAGTGAAATACTTTTGCAAAGTATGTATGACTGAAATAAACTCATTTATTTACGATTTATACAGCAGAAAGAGACTATGAGGGAAGAGCCAAAGACGAAACTATGAATGACGAGCAGCAAAACAGAAGAGAAGACGAAGAAAAGTGAAGCAGAAGTAAAAAGAATACAGACACCAGTGATGGAAATAGGGGGACAGGCAGGTACACGGCGTGTACCTACTTCTCAATTTGCAGTTGTAACTGATGGAGCATCAGTAATGGTAGGACGAAAATCAGGGATTACAAAACTCTTTCTTGATGACTTATATATAAATTATCATATTATATATATATATATATGTAGTGGATGCGCCTCGGTGGTGTAGTGGTTAGCGTCGCTGACTACGAATCCATCGGCCCCGGGTTCGAGACCCGGTGACGGCAGCCGACGCGCAGCAAAACCTAGCTATTCATCCTTCCACACAATAAAGTGGTTGGTAGATAAATGGGTACCCTGGGTGGCCTAGTGGTTAAGACGCTGGGCTGCTGGTGGGGCGTGGTTCGGATTCCACGAAACTGTAGGTCTAAGGTGGAATGAAAAGCTTGACCTTCGTTAGAATGAACAATTCGGGCGGAAGCTAACCAAAGGTTATATATATATATATATATATATATATACACACGTGTGTGTGTGTGTGTGTGTGTGGGCGCTCCTTTTCCCAAGCGTGTACCTAGTTCCTAAAATTCATTTCCATCAGTGACAGACACAAAGAGGGCGAGAATATGAATGTAAGAGGGGCACAAAAATTAACACAAGTTCAAACGGAGAACACTAGCATAAATAGCTAAAAACAAGAAGGCAACTACGAAAATAGACTGAGGTTGTCTCCAAGTAAGGAGCTGAAACAACCATCAAAAACAAAGGCCTCGAGTAAAAATGGGGAAGGAACTGTATGTAGACACTATGTAACGAACAATTGCAGATATAAGGGAGGACAGTTTATATATGAGCACCCGACTACGTGTAAATTTTACTATAATAATGGTCCCTACAAATTCGGTGACAGCTCCAAATTCTACTACCAACGCCATTTGCAAGAATTACGCAAGACACGAATCTGCAAATGCGGAAAAAATGCTCCTACCATCACCTCCAAACAAACTCAAAGGATAATAGGAAAAACAAAAAGAAGCCTAGGTATACAAATTGCTAATCAATTTTTTTCAACATCGCAGCCACAATACGGATACCGAATCTCATACAGCACATGCAGTCGACACAGCTGGGAACCCCCGAACCGAACCGATACCAGGACAAAGGGGGCACAAGAGAAGACTAGGAATAAGCAAAAATGTTGATGGTTCTAACAAACGAATTTATTTTAACACGAATTTATGAATTTAACAAATTTAATGAATTTAACGAATTTATGTTTATGATAACAGCTAACACACACAAAAAAAAAACTGCCTCGATCTGGTATTCACGAACAACAACAACTTGAATGATTATATAAAAATAACCCCAACTATTATCTGAGACCACGACATAATCAAGATATCAACTAATATGGTGACAACATTAAAAGAAAGTACTCATACTGAAGAAAGAAGCAAATTTGAGATTCTTAACCTAAACTCGAAGACTATAAACTGGGAAAACAGTTTTAGAGGATAAAACAACTGAAGAAATGCTAACAACCTTGGAAGAAAAGACGCTGGAAATCTTAGAAAAATATGTTCCAAAAGCACGGCCAAAAGGAAAGAGAAATTTTTTAGAGAAGCAAAAGCTAACAATATTTCGCAAAAAAAAGGTAGCTGCGAAGTTAATTAAATGCACAGGCAACAATACCAGGGAAGTAATACAAGAAAAACCGGAGATTATCGATAGGCAAATACAAGCCCTAATTAAGGGCCATACAATGAAGGAAGAGAAAAATGCGGTAGAAGTAATAAAGCAAAACCCAAACTACTTTTATAGCTATGCGAAAAGGAAAACAAGAACGCGCGCCACTATCGGGCCCTTAAGGAAAGGAAATATAGTAAACTCTCGTCCAACGCGGGCGGGGGTGAGGTTCCTCGAGAACGGCGCGTTAGGTAAATCCGCGTTGGACAAACTTAATACCTTATGGGATAAATGGGGATACGTGAACGCGGCCGCGTAAAGTCTCCCATTAATACTTAGATATATAAATTTTTTATTCACACACAAATGAATTTCCCTACCTATATTGTATATGAAATAAGAACATATAAAATCATAAACATAATGATATTTACCTATGATAACTAAAAATATATTAAATGAAAATAGCACGCATCTTTTTTTCACTCTTTCAGATGGTGCGTATGGTAGACTCATTCACGTGATACTCGCGGCCAAGTGATGTTATGCTCATACCACCACGCAACTTATCTAGAATCTTTATTTTTTCGGCTAATGTCATAACCTTACGACTTTCCTTCTCTTTACTATCACTTGCAGATGCTTTACGTTTAGGTGCCATACTGCTGTCTAAGGGTAATAGCAAAACAACGGCAAAATACGACAAAAACAATCCAACACAACTTCACTGAACTTAACGCGGTAGCGGGACTGAGACAAAGGGTGATGCGAGAGGTGACGCGAGAGGGAGGGAGATGCGGGAGTGTTGGAGAGTGTAGGAGAAAACACTAGGGCGCGCATTGGCACGCGTACAGTACTACTGTATTAGAGCGTGTTTGGCGGACCGTGTATAATCAAATTTTCTGCTTTCGGCAAACAAATAATTGTTCGAATTTATTTTCCCGTGTATAAGCAAATTCGCGTTGGACGAGGGTTTACTGTAACGAACTAAACGATGAATTAAAAGAAATATCTGAAACACTGAGAGCACAGTACGAATCAGTTTTCAGTACCCCAAAAAGTGACAAAGTGGTACCTGACAGAGAGGCATTCTTTGAAGCGAAATTACAAGGAGATTGCATAACAAATTTTGATTTTACCCTAGAAGATATAATTCGAGCTATAGGACAAGTGAAATCACATTCAACTGCAGGTCCGGACAAATGGAACGCCTTATTGATCAAAAACTATAAAAATGAAATACTATACAGAATATGTCGAAAATCCCTGGACACTGGGAAAATACAGAGCATCTTAAAAAGAACAAACATTGTCCCTATATATAAAGGAAGGGATAGATCTCTAGTAAAGACCAGTGCCACTGACGTCCTATCTTACCAAAATATTTGAAAGAATAGTTAGAGAGAAGACTCAATGAAAACCAGCACGGATTCCGCTCAGGAAGATTATGCCTATTACAACTAATAGAGCACTATAACAATATCCAAGACGCACTTGAAAGCAATGAAAACTAAGATGTCATACACATGGACTTTGCTAAAGCGTTCGACAAATGTGATCATGGTATAATAGCACATAAAATGAAACAAGGGAATAAGAGGCAGTGAGAAAATGGATCTACAGTTTCCTCAGAGAACGTCAGCAGGTCGTAAAAACGCAAGGCATATAATCATCAGAATCGGAAGTACACAGCGCAGTACCGCAAGGAACACAGTATTGCACCGACTTCTATCCATTATCATGCTTACAGACATAGACAATGAAGTAACCAACAGCAGTATAGCAACATCCTTTGCAGACGACAAAAATCCGCAGAAAAATCAGTAATGCAGAAGAGGTGAAGGCCCTACAGAGAGACACGAACAGAATATACAAATGGTCAGAAGACAACAACATGAAATGTAACACCGAAAAATTTCAGCTCTTGAGATACGAAAGAAATGAATAGCTAAAATAGAGAACATATTATGTCCCAAACAGACAGGAAATTCAAAGCAAGAAATCAGTAGACTTAGGGGTTATAATGACCCACGATGCAAAATTCGAGACACAAAATCAGATAGCGATAAACAAAGCAAAAAGAGTCGCGGGACAGGTATTAAGAACCTTTAAAAGAAGGAACAAGAAAGTAATGATTCCCTGCTGAAAACACTGATCATACCAAAACTTGAATACTGCTCAGTCTTGACGTCCCCATATAAAAAGGAAGAAATTAATAAACTAGAAGAAATTCAAAGACATTTCACAGCCAAGATTGATAGTTGCAAAGAACTCAACTACTGGGAAAGACTTCGTAAATTAAATCTGTATTCGCTGGAAAGAAGAGAGATGCACCACAATTTGCATATGGAAAATGATCGAAAAACTGGTACCTAATCTCAAACTAAACCCAATTAGCATCCAAACAATACTGGAAAATAGGAAAGGTAGGATGTGTAATGATCCCAAACTAAAGGCCCGACAAGGGACACCCTCAAAACTGAAGTAACATAGCTTAGTTGTCAGGGGGAATTTTCAAAAGATTAGATGCCTGGCTCAGGACGGTACCAGATGAGCCGGGTGTGCCTAGCTATGTGCGATGGAGATTGCAAGAAAGCAACTCGCTCCTCCAGAAAGCCAGGCCTGGAGGTGGGGCCACTAGCTTGACCATCATGTGAAGAGAGACCAACGCACGGAACTGCTACGAGGTTATATATATATATACGTATATATATATACTCTATATATATATATATAGGGTGATCCAGAGAAATGGGACCCAAAAGAAACCCTGTAACTCTTAAAGTATAAGTCCTTTATAAAATCATACGCATCATTCGAAAGAGGATAGTTACAAGTTTGTACAGGATTGTATAGGTTTTGACAATACAAGACAAGATAAGCTACAAAACAAAATAAAGTGTTAGTTAAAACTAACCCTTCAAGATGACTGCATGGACTGTGGAACAGCTGCGTTTCATAACTGAGCAATATTATGAGCATGGAAGAAGTGTAGTTTCAACTCTTAGAAGTGATTTTGACATCTGAAAATTTTCTTGAAAGATCTTTGAGCTGAAACTACACTTCTTCCATGCTCATAATATTGCTCAGTTATGAAACGCAGCTGTTCCACAGTCCATGCAGTCATCTTGAAGGGTTAGTTTTAACTAACACTTTTATTTTGTTTTGTATCTTATCTTGTCTTGTATTGTCAAAACCTATACAATCCTGTACAAACTTGTAACTATCCTCTTTCGAATGATGCGTATGATTTTATTAAAGGACTTATACTTTAAGAGTTACAGGGGTTTCTTTTGGGTCCCATTTCTCTGGATCACCCTTTATATATATATATACAGTGCTAGGGTAACAACTTCTTATAGGAATAAAATTTGAAATTCAAAAAAATTTGCCGGCCATTTGTCCAATGCTGCCACCCTATGAGGAAACACCGTAGACGAAATCTCATGGAATTCGGAAAGCATTTAGGGGTGCCTCGAGTCACATGAATGAAACTGTCGCGCGGAAGAAATTTCAAGAATGAACGAGTTTCGACCGCTTCAAAAACAAAAAATTTTCGAGAATGCAAGTGTATTATATAATTTAATAGAATTGTTTCCTTTATTTCATACTATAGATTATGCAAATCGATTAATTTATTTCATTAAATTAAAATTTTCATAAATAAATCATTAAATAATATGTGTATCAATCTTTGGATGATCAGCTTTTGGTGCTTCAAGTTCATTTTGCATACGACTGCCTGACTGAAAACAACGCTTAGAAGTTCTCTCCCAATTCTTTTAAGATATCTAAGGTAATATTTTTTATTTTGATACATTGATTATATTATTATTGGAAATTGTTCTAGAAAAGTTTCATTAATTGTTGGCATAGTTTGATGTTTAAATTATATAAATTTGGAACTGAATTTGATTTCCTATGATAATATATATACGAGTATATAAATATATATACTGGGACGGAAAAATTCTACCAGACGATGAAGGTGGTCGGTGTGACCGACTAGCCATTTTCGTAACCGGAGTTGATACCGAGAAGCTCTTGGGTGTACCTAAGCTGACATCAGGAACGGGTGAGGTCATCGCCTCGGTGGTACATGCTGCGCTCAAAGAATGGAATGTGTCAGAAAAGGTATCAGCTATGAGCTTCGACACTACAGCTTCAAATACTGGTTACTTGTCTGGGGCATGCGTAATTTTGGAGCAGAAACTCGGCCGCCGACTCTTATACCTTGCATGTCGCCATCACATCCTAGAACATGTCGTTGAGAAGGCGTACATGGAATGCATGGGACCATCATCTGGTCCAGATATCCTCCTCTTCTCCCGCTTCAAAGAGACGTGGAATACAATTTGCCAAGATAAGTACAAGACCCTGTCAGACCTTCCATCGAGTCTGAATGAGAATCGAGAAGAACTGATCGCTTGCTGGAATCTATATCTGACAAAACATCAGCCGAGGGATGATTACCGTGAATTCTTGGAGTTGTCGATTACAATCCTTGGAGGTAATTTACCTAACTTTAGGTTTCGGCGACCTGGAGCACTTCACCGAGCACGTTGGATGGCAAAAGTAATTTATTCATTAAAAATCCTGCTGCTTTCCCATCAGTCACTTACAACTCGTGAAATGTCTGGCTTAAAACGATTTGTATTTTTTGCCCTGGAGTTATATGTCAGCGCGTGGTTCATCACGGCCAGCAGTCCTTCATCTGCTCCCGCGAACGATTTGAAGCTTCTTCAAGACCTAGCAAAGTACCACGATGAAAAGATCTCGGCATCCTGCCTTAGTGTCCTCGGTCGTCACTTATGGTACCTCAGCGAGTACTTGATTGGTCTCACACTCTTTGATAAAGGTATCAATGCAACAACGAAAAAGAATATCGCTCGATCAATCCTCGAAAAAGAAGCTGCTGAAGATCCTCCAAAGCGAGCCCCAATACCTGCTGTTTCTTCCATTTCAACAAAGCAGCTCTCGGACTTTGCCTCGAAAGGATCAAAGCTTCTCTTTGAACTTCTAAAAATTAATGATGGTTTCTTGTCCAAGGAACCAGAGATCTGGCCCGACGACGAAGATTTCAAGACTGGTTTGACTAAAGTTGAAAGACTAAAAGTCGTCAATGACATGGCAGAGAGGGGAATTGCCTTGATCCAGGCCTTCAATACAAAGATTACGAAGAATGAAGAACAGCGCCAACATCTCTTGCAGGTTGTTGAGGATCATAGGAAGTCACAGCCTGGTACATTGAAAAAGGGTATGGCTTGAGGAAAAGCAAGAATTAATGGGTGGTCTACAATTGAATGAAAGACACCCTGGAATATATTTAGTAAATATATTATTTACTTATTACGATTGGAGTACGCTGCACTTAAACCTTATGAACTAAAACTAACGTTTATTTACATTAATTAAAAAAATATTAATTTATTTTTACTAGGTAATGAATAATTAATTTTTGTTATAAGGAGAATTATTTACCTCACTTGAGACACCCTTAAATATTATCTGAATGACCTAATATTTACAGTACATTGTTTTCTCATGTAGTAGCAGCATTGAACAAATGGCCAATAAAAAACTCCAACTTTCGATTTTTATTGTCACCCTAATATACACACACACTATATATATATATACACACACACTATATATATATATATATATATATATATATATATATATATATATATATATATATATATATATATATATATACACTACATATATATATATTACTGGTCATAAAACTGAATAAACATACAGTTAGGGAAAAAAATACCTGCATTTCTATTTAATACATAAAATTGAACAGAATATAGTGTACAAATAAATTATAGGAAATGATTAATAATTTACAGAGAGAGGCCACCATTCATTAGTTATTTAGGGCGACCTTCTCGAACAGGAAGATGGCTTCACGTCTCAAATGAAACGAATTAGCCAAAGCCTGTATAGACTTCTCATAACAGTTTGTAGGGTTTATTTGTTTGTCGGCTTCACTTTTGAGACACCATTTTATTTTCCATTTTTTTTAGTTTTCACAAATCAGGTTCAGAGGAGGACTTTGCGGAAGAAACTTCAGTGCTTAACCCTTTTATGCCTGAATTATAAAATTTTTATTTAACATTTTTTTTTCCTGTTCAATCCTACGAATCTGTTTCTGTTTGTTGATTGTCGCAGTGTGTGTTTGGGTCTTTATTTTGCTAGAAGATTTTTACGAGATCATCCTCTCCATCTAAAGTGAAGCAACACCACAGCACAAATAGCCACCAACAGGTTCCACTGTCTCAGTGATACGGTTAAAGTGAAATGTTTCGTGGTTACGTCGTCTCGTTAACTTGCCTTTCGTTTCCACAATTTTGGTCTCGTCTCTCCCTAGAGCACTCTTCCAGCTTTGATCCTTTGCAAACTCAAACCTCTCTTTCTTATTCATATTACAGTAATCCCTCGCTTTATGGAAATTCAATTTACAGAATTTCGCTTTAACGGAAATGGTTAATAAGGGAATAAAATTCAGTATAGCGGAAGTAAGATTCGTTATAACGGAAATATGAGTAAAAATTCACTAACTCAGTCACTAAAATATCTACTCTATTCTAATTTTACACAGGTAGTGGCTCGTACTAGCAGCTCGTGCTCACCACAACCTTCCCTCCTGTCCTCCCTCCCACAGCCTCACACGTCTCCATTGATAGCTAACAGACACCCTTATTCTTACTTTTTCTCACTTTATTATACAAATATAATATACAGAGTGTTTTCATAAAGTCTGTTGCGTTATTATGTGTATGTGTTACGTCGTAGAGTTAAGATTTTGTTCTTGGGAAAGTATCTCCAAATATATAATGGGAGTCTATGGAAAAATAGGATTCGATATACGGAAAAACACTTTACGGAAGGATTTTACGGAACGTAACCCTTTCGTAGAGCGAGGGATTACTACTAAGATACAAATTTCTGAGAGCAATTATTCCTGGCAGGGTATCTTCAAATTTTCTTAAGTTAAGCGACATTGGGTCTGGGTAGTAGTTGGATGGGAGACCGTTCTCTATGTCCAGATTATGTAGCGACCCGTGGTTCGGATCCCACGTAAAGCTGTAGGTTCGCTCCGTCATATGACTTTAGATGTTGCGAAGGAGGTTAAACAACCCCAAATATCATCATTCCATAGTGACGTGATTATAGCAATGTCATGGTCCTGCTCAATGGCTGCTGCAGTCGTCATAAAACTAATTGCTATAAGGAGAGTCATTGAAGAACGAGATTCTATCTTCCAGTATAGATATTCTAAGCTAATCATGAGTTGTGCTGCAATTTTTCTTTGCCTGTTTTTCTCTATGAAGGATCGAGTGTTTGGGCTTTTAATTCACGTGTTAAAGTTTCATGCAGTTTGTGGTGCAGACTATTATCACTAATCAACTGATGCTTTATTATCCCTTATCACATCTCGTTTTTATAAATATTGAAAGAAGAGTACAAGAAATAAATTCTGTTCACCAAACGTAATGGTCCTACAAACTTACAAAAATGTTAAAACTATAGATTTTACTAGAGACAATATAACCATATAAATGTTACACATATAAAACTACAGAGTGTCTCATAAGTCTCTTTATCCCCTGTACCCTCACCCTATTCCAGTAGGAAAAGGTTCAGGGGTAAAGGGATTTATGGGACACCCTGTAGGTCTGTGGAGCAAGATATATATATATATATATATATATATATATATTATATATATATATATGAAGAGCAAAGCAAACGCTGGAAACATTTGTTTTCGTCAAACGTTTCGGAAGTTCCCGATTTTCATTATCGGCAGCATTTGTTTTAACCCTTAAAATATTATTCCACTATTCGTACAGTCTCGCTAGGGTTCAGGATAGGGGTAAATTCCGAAGTCAGACGGTACCCATGCCTTTATGACATGAAGAAAGAAGAGTACAGGGACATATACAAAAAAGATAATTGTTGGAAGGAAATTGCTACCAAGTAGGTCGGATGGATACTGGCGGCGTTGTCTGGCCACGTGTCTTTTGGTGTGAGGACCGCGTAGCATGGCTGTCGTGCGTGGCGTGGCTAGCGTGGCTTTCGGTGTGCGGCGGCCTTTAGGACTGAATTGGTAGCGGGAAAACATTGCACGCAAATATATGTGCAATGCTTTTTGATGTCATTGCGCACATGACCGACAAACTGTTTTACAAATATATATACACACAGTATATATACATATATATATATATAAATTATATATATGTTCCTGTATAACCTTATCAGTAATGTCGGTTTAATATCAAGTGAAGATATGAATCACAAGGCTCTTGGGTTCATAGAGAGAATTCCGCCTGCACACCCTTACTTTTTCCTTTCATGTTTGCGCCGTTGTCATACCCTTGACCCCGACAGTCTTGGGTGTCGATTTCATACTTTTCAAGCGTTGACAGGATGGTTGCAGAAAGTCCTTCCCCTGTGGTCTCGTTTACTGTTACGAAACCAATGAAATGTTCCTGAGTGTTAACTTTGCTATCTGATGTGTCAATAAATCTTACCGTAAAATACATCTTTTGAAAATGCTTTCATCTGGCGTACAGTCTAATTAGACTGTACAGCGTACGCCTACATTTTCCTACATTTTCTTAAGATTGAGGACTTGTAACTCATTTAAGTGTATCATCATTTTGATGCGGCTCATGCAATTGAAAAGGTTCCCCACGCCTGGTCTAATATAAGTGAGGAGTACTTGGTACTCTTGGCAGCCTTGCAAAAATGTCTTCAAGAACTTTTATCGCTATTAATGCAATTAATTCATTCTAGACTCTTTTTTCACAGTAATGGTCCGTTACTTCGTTCCGTATCACGCTCCTTAAGTGCTCCTTCATAACTTCGTCATACTCTCTTAGTAGCTCCACCAAACCTGGGAAGTTTCCGTTATTCTCTGTATAGAGCCTGTTAGATGAACCACGGAAAACCATATTATGTTTCGATAGGTAGAGTTACACTTAAGAATCGCTTTATGACTTGTTTCCAGCGTTTCTGCTCATGTTCGATTTTGTGTTGAAGCTCTGCATCAATGGAAACATTTTGTTTCATCCTTCGTTCTGTTCCAACTCATGTTTGAAATAATTGAAAACGATTGGGTGACGTTTCATAACTCGTGAGAATCGCCGACATGTGCTTCCAGTCACTCGATCCATCAATTGCCAGGGATGATTTTGAATTGAAATCGAACAGCTTACAACAAAAACAGAATACCTTATCCGCAGACTTCGAATAAAGCAGCCAGAGCCGCTTCAGGAATTCACCATTTTCAAGCTTTCTGTCCAGAAACACCAAAGAAAAATGACGGTTGTGCTCATCCAGAGAAAAAGTCACGGTATTTAATTTTTGTGGTCCATTGATCACTAACAGGTCTCGAATTTTAGGCATCAGACTAGACCATAAGACAGGATCAGAATCGGTAATGCCTGTTAAAGCACCCTCTCTCATATAAATGGCAGCTTCATTGCTTTCTATAACTGTCGGCTCTGGTGTAAGCGTTAGATTAGACGGCAAATCAGAGCCAGAATCGCCGATGGCTGCTACTAATTTCCCTCGATCATCAATGGCATCGTCATTGTTTTCTCAAACTCTAGTTTCCATTGTTGTAGAAATTTGACTAGGTCGCAAGTCGAGTTCAGATTCGCCGATGCTTGTTTTCTTCCAGTTAACAGTGGTAACGTAATTATAATCTTCCACTGCAGTCTCAGTTGTTGTAGAAGTTTGACTAGGGCGCCAGTCCGGTTCAGAATCGCCAATGCTTGCTCCGCTGCAACCAGCTCCCTTAGTCGCAAGGTTGTCGGTAGATTTAAAGAATTTTCTTAATGCATCTGCATTTTTCTTTACTTCAACCTGTCGCTCTAATTTTCACTTTCTGTTCTGGTGCCCTAATGGTTTCTCCTTTTTATTGATATTAGAAGACATTATACCACCCTTTTGAAGAAAAATATATTAATTTTGAAGACAATATTCCCTTCTTCCTCTAGGTCAAGTAACGTCTGGTTCGATCACGTTAGCCTACTGAAATAAACTGAGAGAGGTTGAATGAGAAGTTATATTAAAGTCCTTGAATGAGTAGTGGTGCCTGATGGTGTCCTGGATGTAGATAGGCCACTAATAATAACGTAATTAGGTTATGAGCCACATAAGCTGCTAAATGTGTTACTATGCTACTCGTAGTTACTATACTACTCAAACTGATTTTGTTTAAAAATTATATAATAAATACTGATTAACGAATAAAATTGAAAGTTGTGTTAGCAGCCTTGCTGAAGTTAGGCTACAAAGCTTTCTGTAAGTAACTTTGAAAACGTTAATTTTAATGTAGTGTGAAGTAGCCTACTACAAAACTCTGAAAAATTGTAATTCCCAATGGTTATTGACCAGTAAATGGTTCTGAATATAAATAATGAATTTTAGAATTAAACTTGTAAAAATGAATGGCACAGCGTCTAGTGCAACAGCAGTCGAAGAATTTTCGTTCTTCCCGCTCGCTATATTTCCTCTGAAAAGGGCCTTGTTTTTTATAAAAATTTGAGTACTTGGAGACCAGCTGACTGTGGTGACGTCAGCTAGCTTTTGGAAAGACCTGATGGTAGCGACTGTTTGAATATACATACACACACGCGTATGCTATTTTAATTTTTAAGAATTTGTAAGAAATTTACAACAACAAGGTTTTATTTTTTTAGAAAAATCCACGAATAAAATATTCAATCTAAACATAAATTTTTCAGAAAATAGAAACCAATGGCGGTAAAATTTAGAAGGACTGCTAATTGCAATATCGATATTGGCGCCCTGTGCGGGAATACGTCACACACCCCAAGGGCTGGCCCTGGGTGTCGGTTTAACCTAGAGCAAATGGGTTATTATTCTGACAAGAGACATTCCCAATCTTTCTTTTATATTAAAACTTGGCTGGCATTTTTCATCAGCGCCCTCTGTTAGAAAGAATAGATAACTTTGTAATTAACAGAGTGAAATAAAGTTATGCAAATGTTTAATATTTTTAAGTGAAAACTTGTTACAAAAAATAAAATGATGATTTAACATTGTTTAACAATCACCCAAACATTTTAGAAAGAGGCCAAATGCAGTAAAATGTCATAGTGAATTAAACATACAAGCGAAAATGCTTTTTGATGTCATTGCGTACATGACCGACATACAAAATGTTATATATATATATATATTATATATATACACAAATTATATATATGTTCCTGCATAACCTTATCAGTAATGTCTGTTTAATATCAAGTGAAGATATGAATCACAAATGTTAACGCATATTTTATATATATATATATTAAAAGCAAAACGATTTCGAAGTAATAATGACAGACGATGCGAAATTTGAAACAAAATAATATAACAAACAAACAATGCAAAAATAATTACGGGACAGATACCGAGAACCTTTAAAAGGGACAAGAAAGTAATTTCTCTGCTGAAAACACTGATCATACCAAAATTGGAATACTGCTCAGTCTTGCCGTCCCCATATAAAAAAGAAAAAAATTAATAAACTAGAAGAAGATCAAAGAAATTTCACAGGCAAGATTTATGGCTGCAAAGATCTCGGTTATTGGGAAAGACTTCTCACATTAAATCTATATTCGCTGGAAAGAAGAAAAAAGATACACCATAATTTACATATGGAAAATAATAGAAAAAAATGGTACCTAACCACCAACTGAACCCGATAACCGTACAGACAACAATGGAAAATAGGAAAGGTAGAATGAGAATCCCGAGGAAGGTTAAGACATACATATGTAATTATGCTGAAACCAATTCTACTATATGGTTGTGAAACTTGGGTTCTGACTGCAAGATTAAAAAGCAAAATAAGAAGGTGCAGAGATGAGAATCCTTCGACTCATTGATGGAGTTTCTAAGATAGATGATATACGAGCCACTCTAAGCGTGGAACCGATGTTGACTATGGTCAACGTACGGCCACATACGCAGTGTCCTCCTTTTTGGAAATTTGGAAATGGCCACCCTAAGGACAGTGTGCTCAAAAGCGGACTGTCCGCCTAAAGCCGGACGTCTGGCCACCCTATATCGGACTCATTTTAAGACTAAATACTTAAATCAAAACTATTATTAATTTGGATCACCTGAAGATCAGGGCCCCCAGCGTTCTTTAGTTAGCTTTATAAGGCTAACTAACGAAAATATCATGACCTAACCAATCGTGAAGGGCGTACAGTTGACCTAACGATTGGTTAGGTTAGGTCGTGATATTTTCGTTAGTTAGCCTTATAAGGCTAACTAAAGAAGTCTGGGGGCCCTGATCTTCAGGTGACCGAGTTGGGGAACGCAAACACTAGGATAATGTAGGAGAACGTAAACTATATTAGGATAATGTAGGAGAACGTAAACTATACTAGGATAATGTAGGGGAACGTAAACTATACTAGGATAATGTAGGGGAACGTAAACTATACTAGGATAATGTAGGGGAAACGTAACTATACTAGGATAATGTAGGGGAACGTAAACTACACTACACACCACAGGGGGACGTAAACTACACTTGCTCCAAAATTTTGTTTGCATAAACCAAATTCTTCAGACAAATATTATATATTATTTATTATTAAGCTTACAATTATAAAGATTTCTGACTTCAAACATACTAAAAATAATAGTAATACAGTACTCAGACATGGTACCATTCGACATGTAATTTAAGGAGAAAAACTTCGGATCACCTGAAGATCAGGGTCCCCAGCCTTCTGTAGCTAGCCTTATAAGGCTAACTAACGAAAATATCACGACTTAACCTAACCAATCGTACAGTTGACCAAACGATTGGTTAAGGTAAGTCGTGATATTTTCGTTAGTTAGCCTTATAAGGCTAACTAACGAAGGCTGCGGGCCCTGATCTTCAGGTGATCCAAAACTTCTTTTCAGGAGCCTAATCTATTTCCTTTACTTAAATTTTAAAGTTTGTTCTAAATTGAACAAACTAACCAAGGCTTATCTCATATCCATTCTCACAAGCTTGAAGACCACAGATTTTCATGTATTTTGCGTGAAATTAAAACTGATAACTTAACATCTATAAGTTAAATTTCTCATAAATTATACGTTAAGTACGTAAAATAAACTTAACCCTCTATCGACGTCTGAGTCGAATACGTACCATCTCAAAACAAGGCGTTAAACGGTTAAAATTTGGAAATCTCATTTTTGTTATCACTCTGCGTCTGTTCACCAACTAAATTTAATGACGTTATCAGTCCTCAGCCCTATATTGGCATTTCGTTATATCTATTTTCAATCTCGTTGCAATTTTAAACTTTTATTTCATGTCTGTTGCTTGCATTACATCCACTTTTTTCTTATTTTGTTTCAGTTTATGCTAATGTTTATTGCTGACTTTAAGTTAAAGCAGAATAGGACTTTCACTTTGTGCCCAAATAGAAAATAGAAATAGAAAATAGAAAAAACTTCTTTTTTTTTTGCTTTTTTTTATGAAACAAACTTATTGTTATTCAACAGAAAATCCGTTTTTTACATAGGAAACAAGTATATATATATAGTTTCAATAAACTGCTTTTATAGGTTGTAAAAATATATAAAACATTTAAAATATATGAAATAGACTTTCTTTTAATTAAACCTATACCTATAGGCTACAGCACAGGCTTAATTAATATTTTTCAGCTTTTGTATATTTTAAAAGCAAAATATAATTATATAGAGTATATACACATTAAAATAATTGCCAAATGAGATCACCTGAAGATCAGGGCCCCCATGTATTCTTGTTTTTTGTTTTATAGTACCAAATATAATAATAAATTGAATGCCCGGTTAGGTCAACTGTATGCCCTTGACGATTGGTTAGGTTAAGTCGTGATATTTTCGTTAGTTTTAACGAAGATATCATTTGGTAATTGAGGCTGGGGGCCCTGATCTTCAGGTGATCCGCCAAATGTTATAAAAACTAAGAAAAATATAGAGTATGCGTTTAAGATTTTACATTAATCGATGTCAGGCCTAGGCCCTGCGTTCCTTCTCAACCTTTACTGTGCTGGCAACCCCATTTTGACAAAAATAAAGGACGTTTTCCAGTTTATGTACCGTTTTCTACAGTACATTACATACAGCATATCCAGGCAGAATGTTGGCTTTTATGCAACTTTCTAGTGTTTCTTTGCTTCTGTTAGGCACAGCATAGAGTAAAACAGAAGGTTAGGTTAGGTTACGTTAGGTTAGGTTAGGTTATCAAGAACTTACCTCTCTTAAAAAGTTGTTATAATCGACGGCGGTTGTATGACCAATCAAAAATAAATTATATGAAAAACGGTACACAAACTGGAAAAGGTCCAAAATAAATTCGCGATTCCCCTGCCCTAAACGATGATACAGCACATACTCCAGCTACAAAAGCAACTCCCAAATTATTTACCACGTGATGGTGAAAGGATTGTTAAGTGGATATCTAATCCGCTCAATGAAAAGGTGGTAGTGTCCGCCGAACTTGCAGGAAGGTCTAACTACACGATGAATTGATTGAACGTTCTTCCGACAAGACCCTACAGCTGTCATTCCCGTCAGAAGACTTGTGTACATTTTGAATAGTACGCATAAGTGAGTAGCCAGAGGTAGTGTCTGAAGCATTAAAAATTTAAATTCCATTTGCAACCTCATACTTATGCGAATTGGGCTTCTCGTCAATGGTTGCAATTAAAACAAAACAATGAAATTGACAGTGTTACTTTATGTTCAGTCTATATTCGACCAAATACAAGGTTAAAAAATTCAAAGCAGGCACAGGTATATCACTGAAAAACAGATCAATAGTTAAGATAAAATATTTGCATCATAAGTGGTCGGGTGGGTCAAAATGACCCCCATGTAATAACTTCAAAAATGTGTTTTTATTCCACATAAAACAACTTTGAACTTCCAGTTATATCAGAATACCTTGTCCATATGGTAGGGAATGCAAAGAAAGGAGCAAAAAGTTTATTTGCATTTAGGCACAATGTGATAATATCGACCCTAAAAATCGACATGGATCATTCTGACCCCACCCAACCTGTTGAGGGTTATGATGATTACGACCAACAAAATAATTTAATCTGTAAATCTGTAACATTACAAGAGTTTTTCACTGAAAAAAGTCTGATTTTACAAATTTCGTAATTTTCAGTGGAAAAATAAACTTCGATTTTCCACGTACGCTGATTTTTTTTTTTTTTTTTTGCAAAGCACCGGGACCCCTCACCCCTTGAGCATTTCCCGTAACACCCAGGTTGAGAAACTGCCTGCGAGATATCTAATAAAGTATTTTCAACTCCTCTTTTTAATAGTTCTTAGCAATCAGGGACAAGAAAGTCTGCCACATTCAAAATCTCAAACATACCATGATAGGTTATATTAACGTGCTTATTGATGTGCAATTAAAAAATGTTTGTTGGGAAATTAATTATACATTGTACTGTACATACACATAATATGCAACAGTAATTACTGTACTTTACTTTTTATTGTTAGCAAAGTACCTACTTGTTTCAGTAGCATGAGATAATTAAAGTACATGGTGTCCGAAGAACAATGCTTCAAAAATTATTAGTCCTATTTTTCTTATTTATTAATATTTATACTATGTAGATGGTTGTTTACATTTCCACACTGTTCGGAGTTAGAACGTTTCCACGTGATGGCCATCATTTGTTGCTACAATGTGTATTCGACGCTCAAACGTCATTAGAGTATTCGCAAGATTCTCTTGTGGAATGGATCCAATAACCTCTGATTCTTTGACGGAATTCTGCCAGTCACCTGGGTTTCTCTTGATACACAAATGTTTTAACATAACTCTATAAATAAAAGTCCAAAAGGGTTAAGTCGGGTGATCGAGGAGGCCTATCCAGTGCTGAAACACAACAGTATGAACGGGATTCACCAAAAGTTAACGCATGGTGTGCTATGTCACGTAACTTCAAAATCAATTCATTTTTCTTTGATGATTGTACGGTGATTGGAACGAATTATCTTAATATACTGAGAACATTTTTTCTTCTCCAACTAAGGGCTACTGGACTTGGCATGAGAAATGTAATCTTTCAATAAGACGGGGTGACTTCTAACTATGCCGTTCCTGTTCGCAACTTTCTAGATGTAACCTTTTCTCAGCGTTAGATAGGCCGTGGTGGACCGATAGCATAGCCATCTCGATTACCTGACGGAACTCTTTGGATTTTTACCTATGTTAGAACACTTGTGTATTGTGACAACCTGAGTGGTCTGACAGAACTCCGTCAAAGAAACAGCAGTCACTGGATCCATTCCACAAGAGCATCTTGCTAATGATCTAATAGAGTTCGATCGTCGAATACATATTGTAGCGAGAAGTGATGGTCATCTTGTAAAAGTCTTCTGAACTTGAACAGTTTGGAAATGTAAGCAGCCATATATATTGTATACATGTTGATTAATAAGACCGATTATGTTTGCACCATTATTTCTTTGACACCTTGTATATTTAAAAAATAAGAGTTAATATGATCCCAAATATGTCATGTTTTCTTTTACCTTATTTTAAAAAATGAAATTACTTTCCAACAACATAAGAAAAACGGGGGGCATAATGTTTTTTGAACCCCCCAAAAAAAAAAAAAACGCACGAGTTCATCGACATTAGAGTGCCAGCTACATCTTCGCAGATCACTGAAGGGCTGTTTGTTATTTTCTGTTAGGTTTCTCGATACAACACTGAACTGAACGCCATTTCTTTTCAAATATATGTAATCACTGTTGCCAATGTCTTTAAGAGAATGAAATTAAATCTTCGTATATGAATGAAGCATCCAAAATAAAAAAGCCACTGAAGAAAAAAGAAGCTTGTAAAGCTATCTTTTAAATCAACTGAATATTTTCGTTGACAGTTACTCACATTGGCTAATGATACAACAGAAGTACAATGGGGAAGAAAAAGGAAATTCCTGTTAACCCATTCTTTCCCACAGTTCTTGCCCGAGTACAGCTTTAAAATTGGCACTCCTGCACACATTGAATGTTTGGCAACATTGATAATGTTTTATATTCTCTCTCTAGGGCTAGTACTGCTCATTCCACCCTTATAAATAGGTTAATTCTTATCACGTACGTCACAAACCAATTTTGCAATGGAAAAATATAAATAGAGGAAATTGCAATTTTCTCTTTATTTGACCTCCCTTCATCAAAATATCAAAAAATATTGAAAGTTTGCTTCGTAGATCCTCCATGTGATCTAATAAAAAAGAAAAATCTCCTCCATATATGTACTACAAAAATTATTTCATCCTGTATTACAGGAGGGGGGGGGGAATGCAAACTAAACTGGAGCAAAAAACAAATTTATAGAATTATCACGTGTCCCTGAACATGTTCAGTTTTATGAAATCCTAATAACAGCGAAATATGTTCCTACTGGATTCGTAAAGGCTTTTCTTCCTGTCAGAATCACAACTATGATTTTCATAAGCCTGTTCGCATTTATGGGATTGGTGGAGAAAGCATATAAAAGGAGTTTAACAAAAGCCGTTTTAAGGAGGAAATTGCGCAATAGGAAAATTGTGAATCCTGAATAGCTTTTATACTCACTATCACCTGGAACTGTCTGCTTTGTATATGGGTTATTTTCTCACACTGATACGACATAGTAAATCTGGTTTTAGTGACTGGAAACACGCAGTTGTTCGCATTTCTGAACGTGAAAATGGTTCGGAACATCGTACAGAGGGTTGACAAAAGTAGACACCTTCGGTTTTTCTATAGTTTATAATTTGATAATGAAAGTCAATAAATAATAATAGATTTATTGAATCAATTTAGGATTGTGTTGCTTTCACCATTACATTATGTAAAGCTAACACACGTTCTAGCATTCCATTGATGAGCTTTTCCACTCGTTCTTGAAGCCAATCTTCGTCGCGTCTATTTACTTTTGCCAAACTTCTGTAACTGAAAGTTATATTTTGTAATCAACAAAAGCAAGCTGGTTCTAATGACTTAGAATTGGATACACAATTTAACTGCAAAAAAGTTTATTGTCGGGAAGTCTTAAAAAGAACTACTGCAACTGTAAAGTTCTTGGCATAGAAAGACTTTGCATTTTGAGATAATCAGATCGTAGGTTCAAAACAAAATAGGAATTACTTGCCGGAACGTTCGAGTTCGACCCATTTCTCCAAGACCTCATGAAAAGATGAAAATGCCAGTGAAGTCATTCCTTCATTCATACCTACTTGTAAATACTTGCGAATTGAAAGAAATGGGGAAAAAGTCTTTTCTGCGATACTGTCTGAATGTCTGATCTACGAGAAGCGGTCAGAAAATAAGTTTACACGGCGTATAATTTCGTAACTAAAGGACCTACATTGATTAGGTTTGAATCAGAGAAATTCGTTAATCATTGTTGGCAACATTGCACGTCGATTCGGCTGCCATCTACCGTACATTGGTTATATGAATCAGTTGAGCATGGCGGTTCGACTGGAACAGTGCTCTGCCCTACGGAGCAGTCCAGGACGTTTACGTTTAATGGCCGCTTGTAAACGTTCCAGTGTTGAACAATATGCATCTGCATTGATTGTTGTGCCTTTTTGCATAAAGTCTACGAGCAAAACGCCTTTGTGGTCCCAAAACACGGTAACCATCACTTTGCCAGCGGACCTCACAATCTTGAACTTCTTTGGTCGCGGGGACCCAGGTTGTTTCCATTCCATGCTGGCACGTTTTGTTTCCGGAGTACGGTGATGAATCCATGTCTCGTCTCCTGTGACAATGCGCTCGAGAAATTCTTGACCACTGACAAACTCGGAATATCGTTACAGAAATGACAGGGCACTGTTCCAGCTGAACAGCTATGTTCAACTGATTCAAATAACCAATGTACGGTAGATGGCAGCCGAATCGACGTGCAGTGTTGCCAACAATGATTAACGAATTCCCCTGATACAAACATAATCAATGTAGGTCCTTTAGTTACAAAATTATACGCCGTGTAAACTTATTTTCTGACCTCCCTTCGTACAAAAGGCAGAGTATTAATCATTACGTGCAGACTCCATTCCAGATATATGCTATGTCGATTAACTAACCACAAATGCGAAACAAGATGAAGCAACTTGCAGACGTGGTAGTAAAATTCTTGCGAGAAGAATTTATTTATCAAATTGTCTTGCTATGATTGTACATGTAGTGGCAAGGGTGTTGTGGGTTAGTTGTCGCTGCTGCCATGAATTGTGTTCCCCTCATGTCTAAATGTTCCCTAACTTTCATTATTTTTGTTTCTGTGTGCAGGTGTTCAATTATTGGTGTTTGAGTGCATCCTGTAATGATACGAAGTGCGTTGTTTTGTATGGTCTGTAAGGTGTTTATCTGTGTATTTGAGATAATGGGTGCCCAGCATGGGCTAGCATAGTCCATAACTGAGCGAATATATTGTTTGTATATGAGTGATGTTGTTTCCTGCTGGTGTCCAAAGTTTGTGCCTGTTAGTACCCGAAGCGTGTTAAGTCTTGACGTACATTTCTTTTTAATGTCCAGAATGTGGTTTGCAAAAGATAATGATGTGTTGTATGTGACCCCAAATATTTTGGTTCTGTGAGTGTGTGGAATGTTGGTGTTGTTTAGTGTAATCGGTGGAGTTATCTGGTGTTATTTTGTGTTGCTTGTTAGCAAGGTGATGGTTGATTTTGTGGGCACTACTTTGAGTCTATTGTGTGTGAGCCAGTTTTGTATACTGTTTATGCATGTTTGTAGGTTATTTGTAGCGGTGTCGATGTTGTTGTGGGTGGATGTTAGAGTGATGTCATCTGCATATGATGATAAGGTAAGCTTGTTATCTATGGGTGTTAGAATGTCATGCATGTATAAGTTGAAGAGTGTTGGTGAGAGAACAGAGCCTTGAGGGACCCCGTTCGGAAAAAGCTTGTTTTTGGATGACTTGCCATTAAATGTGACATGTGAGTATCTTCCTGAAAGATAGTTGCTCAGCCACCTTTTGGTGTTATTGTGCATGTTTGTGTTGAATATTTTGTTTATGAGAGGGAATCGTGGGATAGCATCAAATGCTTTACTAATGTCTATTGTTGCTAATAATCTACGTTGAACTGGTCGTCTGGAGTTGATGCCATCCATGATGTGCTGCGTGAGGTTAGTGAGTAATGTCGTGGTTGAGTGGTGAGGTCTGAATCCATGTTGAGTAGGCGATAGTGGTATGTGTGGGTTGGTGAGTTGTAAGATTAGTCTTTCTGTTACTTTGGAAGGTGTGCATAGTAAAGTAATGGGTCTATAGGAAGCTGGTTCTGTTGGATTTTTGTTTGGTTTGAGTAGTGTAATAATTTTACCTTGTTTCCATATGTCAGGAATAATACAGTGTTGGTCTGAATATGTGCTGAAATTTGTGAGAGCTAGTATTCCTTGTGGGCCTAAGTGTTTAAGGTGTATGTTAGATATGTTGTCTGGTCCAGTAGCCTTCGAATTCTTAATGTTTTTGATGATCTTGGTGGTCTGGTCTGTATTGAAGGGTGTCATGGTCGTGTCGAGTCTGTAGGTTTTCTTGTGTCTGGCTGTTTGTCTGTCTGCGTGTTTCTGGTTGTTGTCTCTGTTTAAGTGACTTATCTTTGCGTAGTGATTAACTAGAATGTTAACTTCTTGTGTGTATGTTGGGATATTATTTTGGCTGCGACAGATAGCCGCGTGTGAGGTGTGAATGCCACTGTTAGAGTGGGTAATGCTGTTTATAGTCTTGTATAGCCTGGATGTATCTGTGGAGTGGTTTAGTGTTGTTATGAATTCCCTGAATGTTTGTTTGTTTTTCTTTGAGTTTGTTGTTTATTTGTGTTGAGCTGTTGTATCTGCTGTTTTATGGCTTCTGTGTGTGGTGTTTGTGTGTTATGTTTGAGGTTGTTACGTTGCCTTATGAGGTGGGCTATTTCTCTAGTGTAATTTGGGTTGTATTTCCTAATGTTGCCTTTGGGTATGTATTTGTTTGTATTATTGATGATCTGATTAAATGTCTTGAGTGTTGTATTGATGTTTATGATGGGTGTGCTGTTTAATGTGATGAATTGTTCCTCAGTCTGTATTTTGAACTGTTCCCAATCAGCTTTCTTGTAATTTCTGTAAGTGTGCCTAAGGCTGTTGGGGCAGTGTAGAATGTGTTGTAATGATGATGGGCAGGTGGTCTGATGACAGTTGTTTTTCTGTTCTCCATTGTGTATGTGTTGCTAGGGGGAACAGAACGTTATGTCTGGGGAGGAGTTTGAGTATCCTGCTTGATGTGGTATGTGTGTATGTTCTTCTTTATTGTGAAGGATGAAGAGGCTGTTTAGTTGTGTGGCTATGTTGGCGCCTCTGGTGTTGTTTTGGTTGTGCAGGTACCAACTAGTGTCTTTAGCGTTGAAGTCTCCTCCTAAGATGACATTAGTGGGAGAGGCCAAATTGTGTAATTGTGGATTGTAATTGGCTGGCACCTGAGGCGAACTATCTGGTGGGATGTAAATGTTGATGAGTGTGGTGTTGTGTTTTCGCGTGTTTTAATGTTAACTGCATGTATTTCTATTGTGTTATCTGCTTAGATTGTGTTTGTAATGTTTTGGGTGGCATCAGTGTAGCTAATGCTTTTACGTATGTAAGTGATGAGTCCACCGCCGTGACCCCCAGTACGATCTTGACGGATCGCCTTGAAGTCAGGGATGGTGGGTGTTTTGTGGGTGCGTTTTAGTTTTGTTTCTTGTGTAAGTTGTAGTGGGGCCTGGATTAGTCTTAATGTCGCCGGAGAGTAAGAGTAGTCCGGGGAGCAGGCAACTTCTCCCCGTAAATTAAAAAAATAGCACGCTGGTATAGTCCGGCCCCGGGAGCCGATCGGCACTCTGACCGTGCCACGCAACAGGCCGTCGACTGCCAGTCTGGCCAACCATAGACAGCCGCTGCACGGAGATTTGAGGAAGTTTGGCCACCAGCGCGTTGATGTTTCGGTTTGATGTGTCCCGCACTGGAGGATACAGCCACTGTTAGAAGCCTCCTCGTCAGCTGCTAATACTTTTTCGCGTTGTTCTAGCTAACTGTTCATAGCGATGTTGCTACCGGCCTGACTGAGGTCACGGCCACCCACTGTGGAGTACAAGTTGTCATTTACGACTATCAGATTCTCAGGCGTTTGAAGTAGCGAATAGATTCCCAACGGGTTTCTATGATTACACCATCTTAAATTCAATAAAACTAAACAAAATGAACGAAATTTGACATCAATGAGCCCAGGATTCGTGACTGAGCAGATGGAAAATAGTCGGCGGAAGGTAAACCAGTGATGCTTTTGAGTGCCTGTTTCCGGAAGTCAAGCTCAGTTAACGAAAGTCAAAATTATTTATCCATAAAATTCATACAGGGTGTCCCATAAATCCCTTTAATTCTGAACCTTTTCCTACTAGAATAGGGCGATAGTAAATGTGGTGGAGGGATTTATGGAACACTCTGTACTATACTCGTGACATTCTAAAAATTATAAACAGGACCAAACAACGGAGTCAATAAATAGAAATAATTCTTATAGTTTATTTTTAAAATATTCTACAAATCAAAGAATTTTTTTTTTCAGTTTTTGTATTATTAAATGTAATGATGGGGTTTGTTTAACTTACTTCGCAACACCTTAAGTCATATGAAGTTAATAATGGAAGTTAATAATAAATAAATAAATATATAGCGACTGTTTGAACTCGGCAAATATACACATTTTTATTGGGGGTACACGAAAACACCTCGACTCTTCAAAAGGGTACGCGGTGGAGACAAAATTGAAAACCCCGTCTTAAATGGTAAGAAAAGGCCAAGTACTGCTCAGCAGGAAGGGCGGAAATTGGGAAATAATTCTCAGTATATTCCAGGTCCGCCCATGTGAACAGCTTGAAGTGTTCCTTTTGTAAAAGTCGTGAACTAAGCCGGCCCGAGACAGGATGCCCTACAGAAAATAAATTTATTCCATAAACAAGTTTATCCCATTCATTGTTTTCCCCCAAAAATTGTTAACACTAACAATGAGATACTTCATCCTACGCCTAAATCATTTTAACATGTTCAAATTAAGTTAATATTAAATATTTAGACCTACAAGCCTTAAAACCTTTACAAATTTAAGTTCAATTCATACCTAAAAGACCAGTTCAGGAAACTTAAGTTGAACAAAGAGTTCAGTTTTTCAAAACCAATATACACCTAAAAATATACTAAATTACCACCTAAAATCTCTTAAGCGCAGCTACGAATACAAATGAACTAAAGTTCAAGTCCAAATATAAATTTTTGTATTGAATAGGTTGAATAATACTTGAAGTAATTCGGTAATTCCAGCAAAATGTAAAACATTGACATAGAAAGTACAATTTACCAAGTATTTCATATTCTGATCCCGTAACAATTACATTTTTTTATATACTGTAACCTCCTTACTGTAAAAATAACACTTACAGTAACAAGAATGTCTCTTGGTTTGCTCCTTATACAAATTTCAGGTTTTAATACGCCGTCAGCCAAAAACTTAGAAGGAAATCTTTAAAATTTCACTTTTAATCTTTTAAATTTCATAAAAATTTTAATTTTAATTAGAGATTTTAAGTAATATCCTTAATCATATCTTCGAGCATAACCTTTTCCTAACTTATTCCTACAATCACAGTTTAGCGTCGTAATTTTTTTTTTTCAAAATAAACGAACCAACCAAAAATAAACGGCACTCCAACACTTTCAAATTACTTGTTTATGTTAATTAGGTTAACTGAATGCCCGGTTAGGTCAATTGTACGCCCTGACGATTGGTTAGGTTAAGTCGTGATATTTTCGTTAAAACTAACGAAAATATCATAACCAATAACCTAACCAATACTGTACAGTTTTTACTTCGTTTCATTTAAGCAATACCCATTACCCACACAAGGTAAATTAAGGTGAAAAACCCATTCTATTTGTTTGCATTTACGTAACTGTGTATTCTAATAAAATCTACTCGTAAGAATTTATTTTTCTTTTACATGACCTGTGGAGTGGAGCACACCCAGAAATCTAGCTCTGTCTCTTAGCTAGCTCCGGAGTGTTTCAGTGACCACATCTCCATCTTCAGCTCCAGCTGAATCTCCAGTAAATCTCTAGGAGCGCTCCATTTTTTAATATTAAACATACACTCATAAAACATATACCATTTGAAAGCTTACATTTTTCCGAGTCTAAAAATGTAGTAATCCAAAAATATCAGTAGCAAATAAAAAGTAACTAGGTTTAAATATAAAACCCTATACCGATCAATTTGTGATGCGTGATCTTTACGGGGGCTCCGCCCCCGTACCCCCGAGACCTAAATTATACGAATGATAATGTAATAACATTCATGTTAGGTTAGCGTAACAATTACCAAAAATACCATCTTACAACACAGACAAGATTTATAACTTAGCCAACCTTTAGAATGTAGTTAATGACGTCACGCGTCAAACAATTAATTAAATCGTTACTTTTTATTTGCTATTGATACTTTTGGATTACTACATTTTTAGACTCGGAAAAATGTGAGCTTTCAAATGGTATATGTTTCATGAGTGTATGTTTAATACTGAAAAATGGAGCGCTCCTAGAGATTATCCCTAGTCTGTTTAGAATTGGTTTTACATTGTGAAAAGTGTTTGCTAAAGCAACAGTAAATGACTTACAGTACGTTACTGTCTTACAGTACTTTACTGTTCTTCAAACACAAGATACAGTGTGAGATATGATTACTGTACAGTGTACAGGGGTTATTTATCTTAATTGGATTTTGTTTCATTGTTGAGAATTTTTAGCAGTTAAAGTCATTTTATTTCAAAAACTTTATACTGTCATTATAGCAATGTCCTTAAAACTGATTGCAAACTTTCATAATAGAATCCTCCCATATTTTAACAGTATATAATGTTTGCCCAAACAGTGATTGTAAACTAAAATTGTACAATAACAATAAATTTCCCAATTTTAAACTGGTAACTGGAGGGTTGGGTAATTATTCGTTTTTACACCCAGTCTGTTTTTATGATGAGAACAAACTTTTCTGGTCAATTTTGAGGTGTTTCGCACGAATCTGCCATCCGTTTCCTGTGCAAATGCGTAGTTTTCGAGATATCGTCATCTCGAAAACTATGCATTTGCACAGAAAACGGATGGCAGTTTCGTACAAAACACTTCAAAATTAACTAGAAAAGTTTGCTCTCATCATTTTCATTTAAACTAACGAAAATATCGCGACTTAACCTAACCAATCATCAAGGGTGTACAGTTGACTTAACCGGACATTCAGTTGACTTAACAGGTTAATATTGGTTATTTCACCTAAATATCTTCTGATCTTTTCGTATTAGGCACTCACTGTCACACTTCGGGCAAGTTAAGGATGAGAGAATAACGTCGTAATTGATAAAAACATCCAATCCTTTGTTTTCATCTACGGCACATGACGAATCAAGTTCTCAAAGTAAAAATCACACGAATGGCACGTCATAATTCTATCACAAACACCACTAAACTAAATCCAATTAGAAAAAAAAAATAGCCAGAACAAAACCCAACCAACTAATTAAGTCGCAGAGTAGCGAAAAAATAGCCCAATCACGAAAAATATTTTATAAAAAAAGGTACATTATAGCCAAAACGGGAAATATATTTAAAAAAAAAAAGTACATTTGAACAAATTTGCACAACATAAGATATATATTTTCTTAGTCAGCTTTGAATGGCAATTCAATATATTGTACTGTTTTAACCGCGCGTGAGCGGGTTAAAAGACAAATATTAACCGAGGGTTGAACTCAAAACTTTCTTATCTCAAGTTAACTGCTATTTTAACAATAAGAAAAAAAACCTATATCCAGTAAATTTAAAGACTGCAACTTCACCGATTGTTATTTTAACAGCAAATAGCTGTTCTTAAAACAGTGCATGTATCTTGCGCACTCTCTCTAACAGTTAAATTGTCAGCTTAATACCGTTAATTTCGACTGAATTTATATTACATATTTATATTACAAGTTGAAACGGGCAATACAGGGGTCATAAGTCGCTTTACTGAAGCGAGTTTCGTTAAAGTCACTTCGGTAAAGCGACTTATGGCCCACCCTGTATTACAGTATTAAAAACATGGACATATTTTATAAGTACTTTCCATACTGTACACGTGTCTTGAGCAGTTCTAATTGAATATTTAAATATAATAAATTAAAATTTACCGTTAAAAAAAATTGCATATGAATATTTGAAAATAAATTTGGGGTGGAATTTTTTTATTCGTGTGAGCTTAGCGGAGGAACTCGAGACTCATGTCGGCTCAAGTCTCACGCATCCCATTTTCAATGAATCCGTACACTTATTCATCTAATTTTAAGACTATGGTAGATACATATACATCAGTCTTCGTATTAAAATTAATGTGCGGTTACTGTAGTTTTCCATTATATTAAGAAATATACAATTTTGAAAACTCTCTTAATAACCTTTTGACTGCTGCGTAATATGACGAAATATGAGGTACGCCAAACGTCATTATAGGGTTGAACGGGTTTATCGATTTAGATAATTTGAGAAGCAAACATTACCTACGAAATAACGTTCCCGTAATGATTTCACAATTGCTGTCTACCCAAATATCAACCGTTATTATTGTTTCTGTTACAGTGACTAGATGGCCGTTAAAATACGAGTCGTATTATTGTTAAAGTCCTGTTATATCACAAAAAAATTGGCTGATTAAAACGATGGTACTTAACTGTTGTTTCAATAGTAACCGTAAAACTGAATTCTATTGGTATAATTGAAATTACAGTAATTTCTTTATATTACCAATGCCCTTTATAGGGTAAAACAGTAAATAGTTAAATTATGGGTATTTAACACTTGGAATAAACATTAGGAATAAAGTACGATCACTGTTAAAAATTATTGTTAAATCTTTTGCACTGTCGAAGGGAATGTTAAATAAGAAGAATAATGTCCACCGTGGATTCAACAGCAAATATTTTGGCACTCGAAGTTGCCAATAAAATACTGTTAAAATAAATCATATTTTTACACTCTTTTCGACCCATGAAAATACCTATCTATCAACCTAGATAGATTCATAGATAACTTTCAACATTTTAAACTTTCACAATCTCTTAATTTTGTTAAGGTAAATAAATTTGTTCTTTCTGGATAAGCGATACCTCAAAAACAATTACATTTGAAATGCATATTCATAACATTTAATGTTCAATTTTAGGCATCTACCGACCACCAATTGGTAACGTACCAATTGTGACTTCTATTTATCATATATTGGTAACAGCTGTGTTATTGTAGGATTTAGATGTTGATCTCACAAAAGAACATTCAAATAATAACGTAAGCTTCTTTCACATCATGCTGCAAGTGGTTTTAAATTAGCTATTACAAAGCCAACTAGACTTCACAATGACATTAGAAATTCGACTTTGCTAGAGCGAATCTGGGTACAGTCTCCGCTTGACTGGCATCTCGGGTATTATTATATTGAATAACACAGATCAATTGCCTACGTACACCATGCTAATCATCCATTTCTCCGCACAGGAAACTATAAAACTTGTCTATCGATCTACAGCTATAATAATAAACTAAAATTCCTTAGAGAAATAATAGCTTTTGACTGAACTGGAATAACCGAAAATAACCATGACATTGGAACAACATTTCAAGCATTCTCAAGCACACTAATGGATATATTCAACATAAACTTTCCTCTTAAATCAAAGGTAATATCTAAAACTAAATACAACAACAACCAATGGATCACGCCACCACTCACTGTGAGTATTTAAACTATGGAAAAGTGATATTATCATTGAGCAGACATACAAAAATTACTGTAACAGACTTGCAGTCATTAGAAGGGCAAAAGCAAATCAATGATGTTAAAAAATTGTTAAACAAAAATCCAATCCAAAAAGACTATGGAACATTCTGAAGGAGTTAATACAAAAACGGTGAAAACAAATCCCTCATCTTCCCTCACACGGCGGAAATTCTAGTAGTGATCCCAAAGACATAACCAATTTCTTAAACAGTTTCTTTGCAAATACTGCAGTCTCGATTCCAAATAATGACACTCACTACAGACAATACATGCCACAACGATGCCACATGCCAAACTCATTTTTCTTTGATTCAATCTTACCGAACGATAGCAATATAAAAAATCTGAAAAATAAAGATTTTGACATCAATATGATTCCAACAAAAATATATAAATTAGTATCGATCAAATACGATATTTTAATTAAAACACAATTTGGTTTAGAGGTGGACATACAACGGAAGATACCATTAACATGGTATTAGAAAATGTGTATATCAGAACCTAAACAGCGAAAAACACACTCCCTCAATCTTCTTCGATATGTCAAAAGCATTTGATATACTTTCGCAGGAAATTATTTAATAAAATTTACATAGGCCTATACGAAATAAGAGGAAATATCTTTGGTTGAAATCTTGTCTGACAAATCATAATAAATCAGATTAAAAGACAATTCATCCGACAAGGATCTATTCTTGGCCCATTACTATTTCTAATTCACGTCAACGATTTTGAGCTCTTACCCACATTGAATTATATATACACTATTCAGATGATAACACTACTTCTTCCCATCATAATTTAGACTTTCTGATAACTGAGACGAACAGTCAATTAGAACATGTTTCTAAATGGATGTGTGCTAATGAACTTTTATTGAACCTGACAAAGTCATCTTATATAATTATCACAAAACCTATCAATACAAACTATCAAATACAAATTGGGAATGATGCTACTCTTGCAAGTGTGAATGAGGTTAAAGTATTTGGCATTAACTGAATTAACCTGATTAATTTTACTTAACCTGATGTGTGCTAATGAACTTTTATTGAACCTGACAAAGTCATCTTATATAATTATCACAAAACCTATCAATACAAACTATCAAATACAAATTGGGAATGATGCTACTCTTGCAAGTGTGAATGAGGTTAAAGTATTTGGCATTAACTGAATTAACCTGATTAATTTTACTTAACCTGACAAAGCCATTTTATAAGATTATCACAAAACATATAAATACAAACTATCAGATAAAAATTGGGGATATTATTCTTGCAAAGGCGAATAAAGGTAAAGTGCTTGGCATTAGTTTAGACAAAAAACTAAATTTCGAAAGTCATGTACAACATATCATATACAAAATATGAAGTTTTCTGTTCATATTATTTAAACTAAAAAAACTCTCCCTCAAAACGCACTCCTTACCTTGTATTATTCTTTCATCCACCCACATTTATTACTCGTATATTGCAAGACAACATGGAATAGCTCAAAGAAATATAAAAACATCCTTTGGAAGTAATTCATAAACAATGTCTGCGAACTCTCTCGAATAATGACAACAGACAAAGTCACACTTCTCCAATGTTTAAAGAGCTAAATATTTTAATTAAATGACGTACAAATTGAATGTTGCTGTCAATATTTAAAGTTATCAATAAAAATCAGTATTCATCACCCACTCAAAGAGCGATCCCCTCCCCACTCCACAATTAAATACATCATCATGAAACACTAGACTCCCCAGGGATTTTCTACGCCAACAAAACAAAACACTGGAAACTGCAGGAAATGCACTCTTTCAAAGGAGTAGATGTATGGAATGCAATTCCCATAAATATCAAACAGGCTTCATCACTAAATGTATTTTGTAAATCGAGTTCCTACTTATGTATAAGTTCACTACTGTTATTATTATCATAGTAATTAAGTTCCCATTTTATAATTAACTGTCTAAAATAAGCTAATTTCAGTAAACACTTTTAATTCCATAATTTATCCTAAATTAATTTTTTATTAAGCATAATTTATTTTCTTATAAATATACAATTGATAATTTTATTTGAAATATTAGATACACTTATTATTATTATTATTATTATTATTATTATTATTATGCCATTTTCACGTCTCTTATGTAATAAATAAACTAAATTCCATTAATTTTGCCTAAAAAGCTTCCATGCTTCCAACATCATAATATTCAGATTAAAATATTGTGAATAGATTGATACCATATCAGATATCAGTTATCTAAACTGTATAGAAAATAGTGCAAAAGTTTGTAAGAACTTTATGTAATTTGAATTCTTTTTCTGAATAAAAGTTGTTATTGTTTATTTTTTTGTGGTTTGTTTGATGTTATGATAACATTAAATTACGATTTAAAGGTAAATTTAATCTTTTTCACTGTATACATTTTTTTGGTTTATATTTTAAAACTCAAAATTTGGTTTTAGAAACTTTCACTAATCTGTAAATATTTTTTATAATTTTTTTACGAAATTAAAATTCTCTCTCTCTCTCTCTCTCTTACTCATATATATATATAGTTATATAATTATCCAGTTATCAATTATCTAGGCTACAGCGTGGCCACGCTGCAACACCGCTTCCCATAAGATCAGCAAAATTAAGCGACATTATATCTATTCAGTAGTTGGATGGGTGACCGCCCTCTGCGTTCGGATGGTGTAGCGACCCGTGGCTCGGCTCAGATCCCACGTAAAGCTGTAGATCCCTCCCGTCACACGATCTTTGCTTTGACGGAGGTTAACCCCACCTCAAAAGAAAATATTATTAATATTAATTATCTCAATACTAACTTAGACATTTCTTTAATTTTAATTTAATTTTCCTTGAAATTTATTTGAAGAATAGGGTAATAACTAGTTAAGAGTAGGCTTTATTTTTAAAATACAGGGTGATTCAAAAAAGACGTTCCCAAAAAATAATTTATTGCGCAATATTTTTGGAAAAACTTTTTCGGATCACCCTTATTTGGTCGATTACACAACTCAACAAAAATTTTTTTTTGTTTCGTTGCGAAGGAAATTCGTACGAATTTAGGGTATTTTGGGGTTGCTGAATTCCAAAATGAAAGTAGTTTTTCCGATTTGGCTCTAGTTCTTGAGATAATGAATACCCTCAATTAATAGGAAACGTAACCATAACGCGTGCATATGGGAAACTACCGGAACATTCTAGATGGTGAGACACGCGAATATTCTTAGTGTTTACTCCGCGATCATTCTAGAATATTCCCCATCCGTATATAAGTCATCGGCCACCCAACCAGTAGTTTGGTTGACCTTTGGTTGGCCTTTGGTTGACAGGGAAAAAATCATCCTCCCACCACTTCATATCAAGCTTGGACTAATGAAACAATTTGTTAAGGCCTTGGACAAAGATGGCGATTGCTTCAAATACATTTGTAGATCGTTCCCTGGACTAAGTATGGAAAAACTAAAAGCTGGAATCTTTGATGGCCCTCAAATCCGTACACTTATCAAGGATTCTAATTTCACAAAATTTATGAATGGTGTTGAAGCTTCTGCCTGGTGCAGTTATGTCTCAGTTGTCAAGAACTTCTTGGGTAACCACAAAGCAGACAATTATGAAGAACTGGTGCAAAACATGCTCACAAACTTTGAAAAGTTGGGTACTAATATGAGCATAAAGGTACACTTTCTCCATATCCACTTACACAGATTTCCGGATAATCTTGGTGATTTTAGCGAGGAACAAGGGGAGAGGTTTCATCAAGATATCAAGGTGATGGAGGAAAGGTATCAAGGCAGATGGGACAGACACATGATGGCAGACTATTGCTGGAACCTCCAACGTGATTGTCCTGATAACCCACATAAAAGAGAATCGTACAAACAGAGATTTACTATACATTAATTGTAATTATGCGAATCAGCTTACTGTGTTTATCTGTTATTATACCGAATAAAATGCCATTATGTATTTCATGTGTTTACTTTTGTATGATTTGAGACAATTTCAATGCGATTTGTAAGTAGGCTCCGCCTGAACATTAAATTTTTTGCATTTTTACGTGTTTCAATGGGGTACCAATTATCTCATAAATTAGAGCCAATCTAGCAAAACCGATGTCATTCGGAATCAGCACCACAAAGTTACCCCAAAATCACTCTAATATGATTGGCAATAAAATGAGTGTTGACCAGTGTTATTTAAATCAGTACATTGGGTTCTCGACACAGTCGAGTTAGTTAATTCAAACTTTTTTCTTTTTCTAGCCGAGTACGAGTTTGGACAAAGGTCGCGTTTTAAAACAGGGTTAAAATCGGCCATTAGATTTACTATAAAGGTAAAGGTTGGTCACAGTTCAAACAATAAATCAGAATTGGTATAAGGGCTTCTCTACAAAGACTACATCTGTCGCATAATTTACTAAATACATTTTGCGTTAAAAAAAAAAGAAGCTTTTGATTAACATAAGTAATTAATTAACATAAGTAATTAATAAGCATATAGAATTTTAACAAAACTCAAAAAGATCGAAATCTTTCGGAATGCGTTCGTATGTTCAAAATTCATTTAAACGAATAAATACGACCGTTAATTTGATGTTTTTGAAGTTTTATCACTTTCAATCTGTTAATTATTATATAATTAAATATACTTTATCATTATAATAATTATTATTTTGGGAAAAAGCTTTTTAACTGAAATTATTACGAGAAAAGCAATTAAAAATTTTCAAAATGCAGCGATGTATAATATATATATATATATAATATATATATATATATATATATATATATATATATATATATATATATATATATATATAATATATATAACATACAGAAAGAACGCTACTTTTAAATTAATTACGTTTTGCAATATGTAACACAAAAATGATACTGCATTTGATCAAATAACAGAACAGCGCGCTAATGTATTCATGAACTCTGAGTAACTTAAAAAAAAAAAAAACCATTTATGTGCTAAATATTTATATATTTAAAATCAAACACACTCGCAAATATTGCAATGAATTTTCGTAATTTTTTAATATAAAGAGAGTTGACAAAAGTAAATAGACACCTTTTTTTTTTTTGTTTAATCATAAATGTCAGTTAATAATGACGAATTTATTGAATCAGTAAATACAAAGGGGAAATTTTAAATATTGTGAGTCAGTTGATTTGTTATTATTTACTGACTTTTTTTTAATCAAATCAAAATTTTTTTGGAAAATAACAGGTGTCTATTTATGAAAATAAAAACCCACTCTAATAGACAGAGTTTATTTACACAGTGTCGACGCCCACTGGCATCCTCCTCGGGTGGATACAGAAAAACGAATGAACCAAAACAAGAGGGAAAAACAGTCCAGGGACCGACCGTTAAGAAATTCGCACCTAGGTTAGATCCCATTCTCCCGACACCGGAAGGGCATTTTCATTAAGTACATTCGCACAAATTTGAAACTATCTTCCTGTTCTAAACATACAGATTCTGTTATTTTTTTATTTTTTTACATAATTATTACATTTATTGGATCAATCCCAGAATAGGCACCTGAAATCATTTTTAGGTGCTTAATCTGGGATTGAGGCAAAACACAGGTGCTTAATCTGGGATTGAGGCAAAACACAGGTGCTTAATCTGGGATTGAGGAGAAAAAAATATAAACAGTTTTTAGAGATATAATTTCATTGTTTTTATCAATATTTGAAAAAATCAACTCTAACCTAACCTAACCTAACCTAACCTAACCTAACCTAATCTTTTGCTATATATATACATATATACCAATTTATGTGGCAAGATAGATTTGCTTCAGATGGATTCAGAAACATTCGGGTTCATATTGCAGGAATTTATAATATCTAAAATTTTTCTTTATTCATTAAACCACTTTAAACCTTTTATAACTTTGCCTTTATTACATTTGTAATAAACTTTGTATAAACAATAAATTTTGTAATCATCAGGTTTTTTTTATTTAATTCCTTACAAGGTGCCTATTCTGGGATTGAGGTTGAACGCAGGTGCTTCATCTGGGATTGAGGTACATCAGGTGCCTATTCTGGGATTGACCCCATTTATTATTAAATTTATTACATTTAATATTGCATAATTATTTATTACAGAAATTATAAATTTATTATTACATTGGTTATTACATTGTTGTTTATTATACAGAACTTATAAACCGAAAAACGAATGAAAAAGGCGATTAGGAAACAATCACAGAGACCATTGAGAAATTCGCACCTAGGTTACATACCGTTCTCCCGACACCGGAAGGGCATTTTATTACAGGGTCCCGCTTATAAGTACATTCGCACAAATTAAAACTATCTTCTTGTTCTATACATACAGATTCTAATATTTTGACATAATTACTGCATTTATTATTGCATTTACATTTTTTTAACATTTATTATTATTACCTTTACCCTAATTATTAAATTTATAATATTACCTTTATTATTACATCTGTTGCATTTATATTTATTTCCACATTTATTACTTCCATTATTGCATTTACTAAAAGCGAGTAAGGAAACAATCCAGAGACCTTTAAGAAATTCACACTTAGGTTAGAACACGTTCCCCCGACTCCGAAAGGGATTTTTTGACCAAGAATCTCATTAAAGGGTCTAACTTATAAGTACCTTCGCACCTTTCCAAATTTTGCCAGGGAAATTTTGAAGGAACGTATTCCGCGTGTTAAAAGAGAAATTGACCATACGTATTTCACACTAAGAAATTGTCTACGCGTCCTTAAATCGCATGAAACTGCAGATTATAAATGCGACGTGGAGACTAGACGCACTGAACAATGACTTAACAGAAAGCTATCCAATTTATGTGATGAAAGTGCTTGGTCAAAGTGTGCGGTGGAAGGTTCCGTTTTAAATTTATCGACATATGTCTTATCCAAATCCGAAAAGGAAGTTCTTAATTTAGGGCTGTCGTTTGCCCTTAAACCCGATAAAAACATTGTTTTAGATTTTGTGTCTTCCGTAGTTAATTCCAGGGTGGATATTCCGTGTTTAAATGGTTTGATTCTGAGCAAGTTTCTGGAACATTTCACCTCAATGGACTCTATTCCCAAAAGATTCCGGTTAGCTTTAGACAAGCTCAGGAAGAACGAAGCAATATTTGTCACTAAAGCGGACAAAAGTAACACTGTGGTTATTTTGGACAAGTGTGATTATAAACAAAAAATGGAAGCGTTACTTAGTGATGAATTCACCTACACTAAAGTGAGATCGTCCCCCCTAAAGCGTCTTTCTGCCGAATTCAACAAAACCATCAGGAACTTATTAAAAGATGTCCCGGCGATTGATCCTAAAAAATTCCTACAGATTAACCCCAAACTCCCCCACATTTACGGCCTACCCAAAACCCATAAGATTAATATACCACTCCGTCCCATTATTTCACACAGGGGTTCCTTTAGTTACAGGTTATCTAAATTTCTTGCAGATAAATTATCCCCATTAGTTGGTAAATTTTCAGGCTCGCACATCACTAATTCCTGTGACTTTATTAACAAAGTTATGTCCTTAGATTTAAAATGGGGAAGAATGATCAGTTTGACGTTGAGTCCTTGTTTACGAAAGTTCCCATTGATGATGTACTTAGTTTTTTAGATAGAAAATTGCCAACATGTAACGTAGAACTAGGCATGCCCACATCTGTATTTTTAGAACTGATAAAACTCTGTGTCACCAATAATGCCTTCTCCTTCGGTAAAGAATTTTATTTGCAACGTTTTGGTAAGGGAATGGGGTCCCCTTTATCCCCAATACTGAGTGCATTATACATGGAATATTATGAGTCGGAATTGTTGCAAACAATATGTCCCAGGAATCTAATTTGGTTTCGTTATGTAGATGATATTTTCTCATTTTGGCCTGACCACTGGAACAACTTTGACACTCTCAGTCATTAAATAATCTTGTTCCCTCTATTAAATTTAAATATGAATGGGAGAACGACAAACAATTACCTTTTCTAGATGTTTTGGTCATTAACGAAAGCGGAAAGCCCAATTTCACGGTCTATAGAAAACCTACTCATTGTAATTCGTACATTCATTATTTTTCATATCATGATGAAGCGGTTAAAAGCTCAATTATTTCTTCCATGTTTCTAAGAGCACTCAGGATTTGTAGCCCACATTTGCTGGACCCGGAAAATTCAAAGATTTGGAACATTTTTAAGGATTTAAAATATCCCGAGTGGTTTATCAGAAAGGCGTATTTTAAAGCCAGAAAATCTTTTTATGCCCCTCGGGAACCTTCAGTTAACCAAAAACAATGTGAGTTTGTCTTACATTGCCGGCTTAGAAGAGTAAAACCGTTGACGAAAGATTTTAAGTAAAGTAAAGTAAATTGGTTAGGAATAACGTGGCAAAAGAGGAAACAAGGCCTGTGTCTACAGCATTCCCTGTAAAAAGTTGTGATTTAGTATACGTGGGAGAAACTGGAAGAAATATTGAAACCCGTATTAAAGAACACAAATATGCCTTCAGAAGTTGCAATACTAATAATGCCAATTTTTATCACGCCAGCCAAAATAATCATGCTATAGATTGGGAATCAAGTAAGGTACTTTATAAATGTAATAATTATGTCAAAAGAAAAAATAACAGAATCTGTGTATAGAAAAGTAGAATTTTAATTGTGCGAAGGTACTTATAAATTAGACCCTTTAATGAGATTCTTGGTCAAAAAATCCCTTTCGGAGTCGGGGGAACGTGTTCTAACCTAAGTGTGAATTTCTTAAAGGTCTCTGGATTGTTTCCTTACTCGCTTTTAGTAAATGTAATAATGGAAGTAATAAATGTGGAAATAAATATAAATGCAACAGATGTAATAATAAAGGTAATATTATAAATTTAATAATTAGGGTAAAGGTAATAATAATAAATGTTAAAAAAATGTAAATGCAATAATAAATGCAGTAATTATGTCAAAATATTAGAATCTGTATGTATAGAACAAGAAGATAGTTTGAATTTGTGGGAATGTACTTACAAGCGGACCCTGTAATAAAATGCCCTTCCGGGAGAACGGTATCTAACCTAGGTGCGAATTTCTCAATGGTCTCTGGATTGTTTCCTAATCGCCTTTTTCATTCGTTTTTCGGTTTATAAGTTCTGTATAATAAACAACACTGTAATAACCAATGTAATAATAAATTTATAATTTCTGTAATAAATAATTATGCAATATTAAATGTAATAAATTTAATAATAAATGTAATAATTATGTAAAAAAAGAAAAAAATAATAGAATCTGTATGTTTAGAACAGGAAGATAGTTTCAAATTTGTGCGAATGTACTTAATGAAAATGCCCTTTCGGCGTCGGGAGAATGGGATCTAACCTAGGTGCGAATTTCTTAACGGTCGGTCCCTGGACTGTTTTTCCCTCTTGTTTTGGTTCATTCGTTTTTCTGTATCCACCCGAGGAGGATGCCAGTGGGCGTCGAAACTGTTGTGGAAATAAACTCTCTATTAGAGTGGGTTTTTATTTTCATATTTTGACCTTCAAGTAGAAAAAAGAAGTTTTTTGCAGGTGTCTATTTAGTTTTGTCAACCCTTTGTACAGTATAATTCAATAATATGACTCGTCTCTCTCTCTCTCTCTCTCTCTCTCTCTCTCTCTCTCCTCTCTCTCTCTCTCTCTCTCTCTCTCTCTCTCTCTCTCTCTCTCTCCATTTGAAAGGGAAAAGAGCAAAGCGAACAGTCGGCTCATGAGCTCCATTTGACGAAATTTAAATAAGGTGTCTGGAGGCGTTCTCGAACAGACGTGCCTTCTTACTGCAACAGAGGAGGCATTCTTAATTATATCAACAAGTTCGTCCTCGAAAAGGAAGTCCTTGTCACCGGTCTTGTCTTCCAGGATGAAAAGCGTGCGATTCCAATCTCGCTCGAAGACAGGTACTAGAAACGTTTCTCGCTCTATCGACCTTTATTTATTGGTAGATAATGAGGATATTTACCTTCATTTACCTTCATTTATGTCTAATTCACTACACAAGAGCAAAGAATTCCTTCATTTCATCTTAGTTCTTATTGAGACGGCAAATAAGGAACAATTTTCTGTTTTAAACTTAAACTCATCGCGATTTTGTAAGTGAGCATATCGCTTCTCAATGTTTCACCGAGCTTTTAACTTAATAACGAAAAATTTATAAATAAATTGTACTGCCAAAATAGGTTCTATATATATATATATATATATATATATATATGGTGATTCAAAAGTCAGGTTACATAAGGAAATACTGTATTGTGTAATGATACAGGGGAATAGTCACATCACATGTTCGATATGGCCACCGTTAACGGCAATGGACTTGTGCAGCCAGCTTGGAATATCACATCAATGCGCTCCTCCCTCGATAACATCTCATAACTCATTTACCTGCAAAGAAACAGAAAAGCCCTATGTAACCTGACTTTTGAATCACCCTGTGTATATATATATATATAATATATATATATATATGCTTAAAATATTTATATAAAAATAAATAAATAAAATTAATTCCAAAGCATTTATTGTTTGACATAACTAATAGATAAAATGGACCTATAGACATTTCGTCAACACTCTGATAACCTAACCTAACCTAATTTAATCTAACCCCCCCTAAAAACTTGCCGATAAGATGTTACGTCCAGAAAATGTCTTTAGCCGCATTAAACATGTATTATACAAAGCCCGTATGTTTATCGTGTCACCTTTTATCCACAGAAAGACAGTGAACGCCTGTCCTGTGATATATATATATATTCCTCACACTGTATATACTATACAAGGGGGTTGGAACTCCGAAGAAAAATTCTATGGGAAAATACTGAAACTTTCATAACCACAAAAAATTTATAATTGGGTGAAAAATAGGCTTTACCACGCCTTCGAAATCCTGGGCTATGTTGTGACCAACGTCGTAACACCACTTCTCATCAATCAGCGAAGTTAAACGACATTGGGGTCTGGGTAGTAGTAGTTCGATGGGAGACCATGTTGTTCTTGTTTGACGTTATAAGAGGTTAAGTTAGAGTTGTGGGATTGATGTTAGAAAGTGGAGAAAAGGGAAATATAGGTGAAGAGTTGATAGGGCCTCGGGCTCACCAAGGATGCGCAAGGTTTTTTTTTTTTATGGGTAAGGTTAGGTGAAAGGTGATTCACCTCCCCTGCGCGTTCAAGCTTTTGTGAGGTGCTTGTTTTGTTTGCTTAGACTTTGGGTCGATACGATCTTTTGCGTCCAGATTATGTAGCGACCAATTGTTCGGATCCCACGTAAAGCTGTAGGTCCCCTCCTTCGTATGACCTTAGATGTTACAAAGGAGATTAAACAACCTTATCAAACAAACCCAGTCGTTTCCTTCATATAAAGGAAACATCATTTTCCTTAACCTTATCCAAATGGTACTCACGATAAAGTAAAGAGAGAAATAAAGACACAAACAAGTTTTTTGTCTGTTAATTTGGCATAATTAAAATTAAAAAAAAAACATGCTTTAGCCTTCGGAATAAATGTGGGTCTTTGTATTTGTTTTTAATTAATTAATAAACAAATATAACTGATACATCTCATAGTCTTTTCATTTTCAGCTCTTCTCTCTTTCAAACTAGTTAAAAGGCTTCATCCCTAAATGTAATTAGGAAATCACTAAAAAAATATTTCATTAGTTCCAACTGATGTATAATTTCACTGCTGCCATTTTTGCTATATTAATTAAGTCCCAATTTCATAATTAACTATGTAAAATATGTTAATTTCATTAAGCATTTTTAATTTCATAATTTCATAATTAAAAATTATTTATTTTCTATTAATATACAACTGATTATTTTAGTTAAAATTTGAGTAAAATAATTACACACGATTTTTGTAAATTTTTACCTTTTGTGACAATAAAACTCACACTAATAGACGGAGTTTATTTCCACAACAGTTTCGATGCCCACTGGCATCCTCTTCTGTATCCACCCGAAGAGGATGCCAGTGGGCATCGAAACTATTGCGGGAAAAACTCCGTCTATCAGTGTGGGTTTTAGTGTCACATTTGGTCCTCCACGTAAAAGTGAAGTGTTACATTTTTTACCTTTTGCTTATTATTATTATTATTATTATTATTATTATTATTACTTGCCATTTTCACTTCTCTTACGTAATAAATAAACTGAATCTGATTAATTTTGCCTAAAAAGCTTCCATGCTTTCAATGGCATATTCAGATTAAGATACTGTGAATATATTAATGCCATATCAGATATCTAAATTGTATAGAAAATATTGAAAAATAGCGTAAAACTTTAATGTAACTCGTATTCTTTTACTGAATATTTTTCTTTAATTCTGTTTAAATTCTAAATCTCAAGTACAGGGTGTTCATAAAGTCACGCGAGTGAACACCCTGTACTACCCCAAATTATTTCAATATTTGATTTTTTTTACGCAAGGAGGAGCCAAGGGGCTATGACTCTCATATAATAATATGTGCTTATAGTGTACTTGTGGTACGCATTATTTCACTTATCGTTTCTTTGATTAACAATAATTTGTTTTGTAATTACTTTTCATCTCTGCTTGAGGGCGGACTGTCATTCAGCTTCTTTCTTCCTGCCTTTTTCTACTTTCACGTTTCTTTCAGCTCTTACCTTTGAGGTCAGTTCTTAAGAAAAATGTAAGACTCGTACAGAAGGAAAGATTTTATATATATATATATATATATATATATATATATATATATATAGTTACGACGCTGGAGTGTTGATGGTGAGGTCGTGAGATCGAGTCCGGGCGAAGACATTGTAATTTCTTACTACTTTCGTGGGTCGTGGTTCAGCTCCCACGTTAAGCTGTGGCGGAAGAAAACTAAAGGTTTTATGTATACACACACACACACACACACACCAAAAACCTTAGTTTTCCTTCCGTCAGAATTGTTCATTCTGACGAAGGTCAAGCTTATCACTCCATCTTAGATCTACAGTTTAACGTGGAATCTGAACCACGCCCCACCAGCAGCCCAGCGTCTCAACCACAAGGCTACCCAGGGTACCCTTTTATCTATCAACCGATTTCTTTATTGTGTGGAAGGATGAACAGCTGGGTTTTACTGAGAGCCGCCTGCCATCACCGGGTCTCGATACCGGAGCCGATGGATTCGTAGTCAGCAACGCTAACCACTGTACCACCAAGGCGCTTATATTTATATATATATATATATTATATATATATATATATATATATATATATATATATATATATACACACACAGTATATATATATATATATATACACACACACACACAGTATATATATATATATATATATATATATATATATATATATATATATATATATATATATATATATATATATAATACACCTCCCTGACGAGGTATACATCTGAACACAAGAAAGACCTTGGAATAATTTTTCTTTTTCCTTGTGGGTTTGCATCATTCATTCATTTCACGTGTTTAATTGTGAAATTCATCCCATATACAGGGTGTTTCAGGAGGAAAGGTCAATATTTCCGGAGGTGATAGTACAGGTCATTGTGAGAAAAAAAAGTTCATATGAACATGTGTCTAATTTTGAATGGTTACGGAGATAGAGCTGTTTGAATCTACAAATACAAAAGCATTGTTAATGGTAATCAAGAAAGAGAAACCAATTACAGTTTCTAACATTTAATGTTTAAACATTGACATTTTGAATGGTATCAGATACAGAAATGACAAATTTGTTACAGTTTACAATACGTTTTCTAAAATCTCACCGTCAACCTCAATGCACTTTGCAACTCGTGTGCGAAGATCGCGTGTTGTTCGTCTGAGTTGATCTTGACGTTCCTTTATGCGGGCAGCAGCATCCAAAATACGTGCGAGCAATTCGTCTCGTGTACCCACCTTTCTTTTGTAAACTTGACTTTTCATCCACCCCAAAAAACAATAATCTAACGGAGAGAGGTCTAGAGACCTTGGTGGCCATTGAATGGGACCACCGCGGGGGAAGGAAGAGCTGCGCGCGCATCAGATTCAAACAGCTCTATCTCCGTAACCATTCAGAAATAGACACATGTTCATATGAACTTTTTTTCTCACAATGACCGATACTGTCACCTCCCGAAGTACTGACCTTTCCTCCTGAAACACCCTGTATATATATATATATTATATATATATATATATATATATATATATGATTGGACTCAGAATGGTCCCCTGAGGCTTTTATGATAAACACAGACCGCGTGAATGGAACAAGGAACTTTTCTGGGAAAATTAAATCCACTATAGTCCGAATAAGTAATGTTAAATGAAAAACAATAGTTTTTCTTTTTCATGATGTTAGCCCGACGTGGGCAACGGGTCACTCGCAAAGAGGTCCCAAAAAATATAGCTTCCCTCACCAGCTATCTGCAAAGCAGATAAAATCCAGCTTTGCGGGTAGCTGGAAAGGGAAGCTATATTTTTGGCGCTTCTTTGCGAGTGACCCGTTGCCCACGTCGGGCTAACATCATGAAAAAGAGAAAACTATAGTGTTTGTCATTTACCATTACTTATTCGGACTACAATGGATTTAATTTTCCCAGAAGAGTTCCTTGTTTCATGCGCGGTCTGTGTGTATTATATATATATTATATATATATATGGAGCTATTGAAGAATAGGGACCCCAGCCTTCTTTAGTTAGGCTTATAAGTCTAACTAACGAAAATATCACGACCTAACCTAACCACTCGTTAGGTTAACTGTACGCCCTTGACGATTGGTTAGGTTAGGTCATGATATTTTTGTTAGTTAGCCTTATAAAGCTAACTAAAGAAGGCTGGGGTCCCTATTCTTCAATAGCTCCATATATATATATATCAACACAAACACGACCAAGATGACGTCACACAAGCACGACTAAGATGACGTTACATCACGACGATCCACTCAAGGCATGTCCTTATGTTTTGCCTTACACCTCAACCTCGTTACAAGGACTACCTCAAGCATTCCACGCCACCATCGAACCTCGACTCGACTCTCCAAAGAATTAGTGACACGAAAGCTACCACCATGTGAACACCTTTTGTGCAGGCCCCATTTTGGCCTGGTGTCATTCAGCTAACTTTACATAAAGACTAATCATTACCTCGCGCGTAATTAATATTGAAGTCATTATTATTTCAACTGTAAACAATCAACATATTCTCTCTCATTCATAACTCATTTGTTTTGTTTAATAAAGGAAAAACACTCATTCTATCAATCAAACTAATTAATAACTTAATAACAATATTTGATCTGAAAAGATCACGGTCACTCTAGCCTCATTCAGCCTTATCATTAACAATCAAATTATTAACAATTAACTGTAATTATCATCATTATTATTATAGTGCTAATATTTACGCATAAATCGGTAACTATATATATATATATATAATATATATATATATATATATATATATATATATTACTGAAACAGTTAATATTTGAATGCCAAATTTCATTCATTCGAACACTACGCTTGAAAACCAAGATATGGAACTTGGTATGCGAAAACTGAAAAGACAACATAACTTCTTCAAAAATGTTCGCATATTGTTCGGCGGTGAACTTTCCGTGCAAATGGGGTTAATTCTCCAAATTAATTCATCCTCTTACATTGCACTTGACATTTTCGCATCGTCCCACCTCACTGACGTCATTTTCTCATGCAAACCTAGCGTTATTTCTTCTTCAACAATAGATTTGGTCATGGTTTGTTCGGGACGTTTTCTTATTCATAAAAATGACCGTGACATCGACATGCAGAGTTTACGTTATTGCAACAGCATTTGTAAAACTATAATTTTCAACACCTTTATTTCAATTCATTTCGTTTCCTTGAAGGTTAATCACTTGTCAACTCCACCTACCCATGTTCAGTTTAAGTGGTGTTTGCCCAATCTATTTAGTTTTATTTTGATTCTAATAAAAGAGTATCCATACGGTATTTTCTTGTTATATCGCGCGAATATCTGGAACTTGATTTTGACTATCTCCTACTCCTTCTATTGGGGTCAGAGGCCATGTAATTCGTCCCCTTGGCCCCTCCTTCCTGCATAAAAACAGGAACAGGTCTTCTTGGGATCTGGAATACTACCCCACCAAGGAACACCCAGAGAAGCCTTAATTGCTGAACTCTGAAATCTGAGCCGAGATTCGAACCCAGGACCTTTAAATTAACAGCCCGGCGCCCTATCACTATGCTACTCTGGGGTTTCCAGCAGAGAACATATTACTGTAAAGAGGAATAGGCCTTGTTCACCATAAACAAATACTGAAAAAACAAATATTATGAGTTTCATTTCTTTCATTATTTCTTTATGGAAAACATGTAAAAAAACAGAATGAAAGTGAAGAAATAGACAAGATAAAGAAACATACTCTAATAGACAGAGTTTATTTCCACAACAGTTTCGATGCCCACTGGCATCCTCTTCGGGTGGATACAGAAAAACGAATGTTTTTCTGTATCCATCCGAAGAGGATGCCAGTGGGCATCGAAACTGTTGTGGAAATAAACTCTGTCTATTAGAGAAGATAAAGATAGTTTTTTGGCGGGGAAAGGAGTGTGAAAGATGAGCGTCCGATAGGTGAATTAAGGTTAGTATGAAACGTAAGATAAATGAATATGAGGCGTATCAATTATCTCTAACTGCTAATTAAAGAAAATAGGCAACCATAGTTTTATCCGTTGTGAAGGCTAAAGCATATTTAAATTTGAATTATGTAGAAACAATACGTAAAAAATTTATAATATACGTATTAAAATGTATAATATATATACATATTATTTCCCCAAATTTATAATGTATCAGTGGGAGTGGAGATGAGGGGATAATTTTATTTTCTTTTGTGGAAAGGGGCGTGTCTAGGAAGGCCGATGTATTCTGTAGCCAATGAAACGATCCTTTTCAATAAATTACTAATCTTTGCTGGTTTTTAAAAATAATTAATACTTCCCATAGATTTTTCGCCCGCCTGTACGTAACTAAATGTACACATTCTTTATTTCATTATTCTAAACGAAATTGGTTGGCTCGAAAACAAAAGAGGGAAGTGGAAACCAGACACTTGATGGGGGTTATTAATCCTCAATCCTCATGCCATTTTAAGCGAACAGAGATCCTTTCGAAGGAGCAAAATCCGGGAGTGTCGAGAAAGCGTTCGATCCCATTTACTCTACGGCGTGTCAACGCTGCATTTCGCGCGAAGAAATGGTGGCATGGATAGAGTAATTGGATAAGATAGATAAAGAGTGAGAGAGAAATGATGAAAAACTTCGAGACCAAAAAAAAAAAAAGAAGATTTCAAAAGATAAATTTATGATGTTCAATAATAATAAAAATAAATAGGAATGAATGATGAGGTCATTTTTCTGCAGTAAATTATTGCAAAGAAGCAAAATATGAATCAAATTCGGTACAAAAAAAACAAAAAAAATGAAGAGGTTAAAATGAAGAGGTTAAAAAACACTTGAATTGTCATGATTCGAGAGTTTGATTGGGGGATTGTTAATAAAATTACATTATAATCTTTAGTTTTGAGAACGTTTTAAAAATATTTTGCAAAAGATTCGCGTGCACAATTCAACATTCCAAAATGAAATGCCTCATAAACAATGGCTGAAAGGTCATCTTTGCCAATTAATAACTTAATAGAAATTAGTCACTTAATTATATTCGTTCTTTGTAACTCTTGCCATTATTTTTAACTCTGAATACAAAATCAGAATAATTGCAACAGACGTATAAGAGGACTCATTTATATATGTAAAGCCATTAGAGCACTGAGAGCAGCGGTTTGTAAGCCCTTTTCATCCTATGAAATAATAACAAGAGAGCTGTAACTTGTCAGTTTCGAATTATAAAGGGTTCGTTCTCCGATTCAGATACGAGGGAATACATTCAAAATACAACAATGTATCTAATCATTCTTTCAAAGAATGAAGTATCAGAGTTGTGTAAGTGATTATCATGCGGAAATGTACCACTAGTATGTCTATTTGTCTATCTATCTGTCTATCTGTTTCTTCTACACTTAGTTTTCCCCCCACTTTAGAGAGACGTCTCTGGTTGCATTGTGCTTCACATAGCATGATCACCCATCGAACAACTCGTTTTTTGATCACTTGCCTCGTAAACACCTCTAAGTGGGAGACTTGAATTCGCCGTAGTAACAACGGATGATCACCCACGAAATACTTTCATTCTCCATAAGGGACAAGTACACGGGGATAGATACAGGGACGTTCCATTGATATTCCTCGCCGGAAAGAGACTTTCTCTACTCTCATGGTGGTTCAACACCGCGAAGTATGAATGACTCATTATATCATTTGCCGCATAAACACCTTTCAAGGCGGGAAACCCAAGTTGAAACTCGGCGACATTCAAAGAGTTAAGGGTGTGCGATTCGAATATTTTTATTTCGATTCGATTTTCGATTCGATTCGGCCACTTGTTTTCGATTCTCGATTCGATTCGACTGCGACTGTGCACTCCACTCACCTATACTTTACAATTTACAAGCACCAGCAACAACATACTGAAAAGCGTAATAAACAACTGAACCCAAAGAACCGGTCCAAGGCGCGCACACGTGATTCTGTGACATCACAAAATCAAAAGCTGACCATGCGCATTGAGCGCACTCAGATCTTTATAAAAGCGTAATCTCTCAAATATCCAACTATTTTATAACGTTATTATATTATATATATATATATATATATATATATATATATATTATTTTTCACCCGAATCGACATTTTCGATTAATCGCACAGGCCTACAAAAAGTTGGCAGACACCAGTGGTGGGCACCGTTAACCAAAAAGTTAACTTCGTTAACCGCTAATCCGTTAACCAAAAAGTTAACTTCGTTAACCGTTAATCCGTTAATTCGTTAAACATGTAACGGAAGTTACCGATAAACCGTTAACGTTAACTTTTATTATAAAAAAAATGAAAAACACAATATATATATAATTTAATTTTCCCTCTTCTTCTCGTTCTCCATTTTGTCCATGAGATGCATGTTGCCCTTCATGAAAATTAGCATATCAAAGTTTTCATCAGACAGGGATGATCTCTTGGCCCTCAGGATGTCCTTGCCTATAGAGAACAAACGCTCCACTGCAGCACTGGAGGGGATGGCTGTGTTGAACTTGATGAACAAGTCCACCAACACTTGCTCACCCAAGAAGGCAGCATCTGTCAGCAAGTCCTTGGAGTTGGTATCCAGCCAGGTCTTGACCAAGTTCTGGGCCTTGCCCTTGAGTGACCTGTGGCTTCTCCTGCTCTCTTTTGTCTGGATGACAGCACTGAAGAAGTCATCCTCCTCTCCTCCTCGTTGTTGCTGCCCACTTCGTTGGACTACTGCTTCATGGCCTCCTCGACTGTACCCTCCATGCTTTTCCTCACCCTGGCGACCTTGGTGTTGTCATACTTGTCCAACCAGATGAGGTGAAAACGCTCCCATTGTAAGACATCAATTGACTTAATTTATGTCATCAAAGTGACATGAGAATTGAAATCTTACCTGATCAGTTTTATGGTTCTTGAAATGTATCAAGGAGACTACTAATAAGGTACTCACAGACATATTATAAATATACATGACTTACTTGACAACGATTATTTTTAAATATTCACTAGCACAAACATGTTGCGCAAGAGACAGACTGCAAATGAAACGAATGTAGTTATTTGTTGTAATTGTTACATAAGTTATATATTATTGAAAGTGCCTTAAAATGCTCGTGATATTTCTTGAAAGAAGTTGAAACATTCAACTCAAATGGCAAATCTTTCCGCCTGATTTTACAGTCGACCATGTTTTGCTCAAACCAATGCCATAAATAACTACCATATTTGGTAAGACACAAATTGTGGCGACGGAAACAAATATATCGCCTGATTTTGCACTGCGGAAATGGAAATTCGTTCATCACTATTAACAGTGGCGGATTAATGCGCACCTGCTCAGCACTGAAAATAATAGAAACTTTTAAACGTTTATTTATGAATTTTTTGGGTTAACGGACTTGAGTTAACGGAAGTTAAATGTAACGGAAGTTAATTAGTCCGATAATGATTTTCAAAGTTAACTTAAAAGTTAAATCGTTAACGAAAAAGTTAACTTCGTTAATTAACGATTAACGGATTAACGGTTTGTGCCCAGCTTTGGCAGACACATACACATGACAGACATCCAATTATAGGAAACATACTCACACACTTGCCTGACTTGTTAATAGGTCTAAGAACAGAGTAGAAAAGTATTTTGTAGAAATACATAATTTCATAACGAACAAAAATAAAAAAATGAAAACAAAATGCATTTCTGGCACGACTTCTTTTTTCTTCTTCTTTCTCTTAGGTGGCTGGATGCACGTGGCGGGTGAGGGCATGGTGTGGAAAATCTGATTTCTGTTCTCAATTCCTGTTTCAACCCCTTTCCTGTAGAAGCATTTCGTCACTTTGCCGGCTGATGGCTTTGCGCTAACGTGGAGAGTTTGACCTTCTCTTAATTTTTTCGGGGCTAGCCTGGAGTGGGAAATAGGGTCTTTGTTGGACCGGTACCTCGGTAAATAGAGCTGTAAATATTTTGTATAAAATCAAAATCATATGTTCGAGTTTTTGTGACGATACCAAGTACAAATATATTATTAGTTTATACAACGGTGCTATCTAATATACGATTTCTGTGTGCATAGCGTAATTGTAGAACTGGCTTATATATTCTCCTCTTTCCTGTAAAATTTCCTTGGCCACTTTTCCAGGGTCAAGGTATTTCTTTCAACCTTTTTCTGTACTCTCCTCTGGCAGGGAGGGAACGGAGGGTAGGGTGAGAGCCTTATGCTTTTCTATCCAGTTTTCTACTACTGCTACAATAGTTAAAAAATGAACTAGTTTAATAGCAGGAACCTCCCCGAGTTGACCGAAAGGTCTTTGAGGCTTCCTTTGTCCTTGTAATTCTCTCTCTCTCTCTCTCTCTCTCTCCTCTCTCTCTCTCTCTCTCTCTCTCTCTCATATGATTGATGGGAATTCTCGGGAGTTAAAGCCCCCAAATAACTATGTTAAATTAATTGTTTTGGAACGCTGTTCCTCTGCTCCCCTTCTGTTTTCTTTTGCTCCCTGTTAGATTTTCCGTCAACATAAAGGATGTTTGCAGGGAGAGCTAGTTTGGATAGAGCAGAAGTAGTTATGTTCCCTTTGCAATAAATATAGTAGGATGCGCTGGCCTGGTCTGACTTCAAAGCGCTGGGAGTTCTCATCTGATACCCAATCGGTAGAGACGGGAAGCTTTATGGGAACTCTTGGGAATCAAAACCTCCGAACAGACATATTCAGCTTCAGGGATGGTACTTAACTATAGCAGAATTTTGTAGTTTTAAAATGTGTAACAAAATTTCATAAGGGTGGCTCTGGATCAATGCTTCATTATGTAAGTAATTTCTATGCGAAGGATGCAATATAAATTACGTTATTATAATTCTTAAGAAAAGGAGGAAATCACGTGCATGATATAAACTTTCTAGTCCATGGGCCAGATACGGTTGGTAGTACCAAAAGATCTTTTTTACCAATAAACAAGGGTGGTACACTGATGTCAAAAATGCTTGCTGGACATTCCAAATAAATAATTGTCTTTATCGATTTACAAGAGTTTAAAGTTTGATTCTACAATAGTTGTGTCTGGCCAATAAAAATTTAACTATTTTGAAATATGTTGTTCTGTTCCCCTTTACACATTTCTCGGTGCTACTATAGCGTGCGGTCTACAACATATTTACAAATTCAATTACAATAAAACAAAAAATTTAAAGGACAAATAAAACAAACAATTCATTTTATGGGATATAATGCCCGGTTAGGTTAATTGAATGCCCGGTTAAGTCAGCTGTATGCCCTTGACGAATTGTTAGGTTAATTGTGATATTTTCGTAAAACTAACGAAAATATCACAACTTAACCTAACCACTTATGAAGGGCATACAATTGACCTAACCGGGCATTCAATTAACCTAACCGGACATTATATCCCATAGAATGAATTTTGTCTTATTTGTCTTTTAAATTTTTTGTTTTAATGTAACTGAACTAATATTTGTCTTCATGATTCCCCCTTTTATAGTCCGCCTTGACCTCACATTCGTCCCCAAAGATAACGTCAAGTCATTTCAGGTCAGGTCAGCACAAATTCAAGTCAGGTCAGGTCACTTCAACGCAAATTCTTTTGTAGACTAAAGATATCTTTGTACACCGCACGCTATACTAGCACCCATTTCTCTTTCGTCCAAACTTATTATATGATATTCAAATACATTATCTGAAGGTACAATTTGCGGAGTAAGAACAAAATCCGTTCAATATTTTCTTAATTAACCCTCGCACTTCGAATGGTGGATGGCATCCACCCTCATGTTGACAGATCATATTTTGATATGCCCACTAGGGTGGAGCGAAAAATACCTTTTTTCTAGTATGAGGTTCTAATAGAGATTAGAAGTTGCATTTAGTGGACGAAATATGCCTGCCAAAATATGAGTTCATTTGTTTAAAATTTTCAGCTGCCACCAGGGGGCTAAAGTTAACAATTTTGTGTAAAAAGGAAAAAAATGCTTCTATTTTAGGTTTGTCAAACTATTATAAAATTTTAACGTAGAATTATCTAATAGTATGATTAAGATTCTTAAATGATAGGAATTCGTTTTGTAAAAATGCCTTTTCATATGCTTAATATCTTCAGCTGCCACAAGAGAGCTGAAATTAACACAATTTAGAGTAACTGAGTCATGTTGAGACTACACTGAATGTTGTGGGGGAGGGTTTGGGGAGGGTTGTGGGGGAGGGTTTTGGTGTGAAGGAATTTCTTTCTGTGAGTCATTAGAACAGTGTGTTAACACTTGTCTTCTTAGGTAGTAGGCCTAGTCGCTCAGTTGATCGGAGAGTTTTTTAATATGATCGGAATATTATAAAACTTTATTTTAAAGTGATTTATATAGAGATAATATTGATTTTATTATAAAATGCTTATTATAATGTATTATATAATTTTAGTTTATTTATATAATATATTATATATTTATATAATATATTATATATTTATATAATATATTATATATATTAATTATATAATGTTTTGATGTTACAGGATATTTTGTGATTGTGAATTTTTCTTAAAAATATTATGGCATCAAATACTAAATATAAACATTTCACTAGCGAACATATGAAGTGTGCCATATTTGAAGTACCTTGTGAGATGAGTGATATGCAACTACCAACTTATAACTGCATTATGAAAGATTACCTGTTCACAAAACATTTAGTGAAGGAGCAGATGAATAACAAGGAGCCTTCATTTTCTGAAATAGCAGAGGCAGTTTCCAAAAAGGTAGAAAATATTTGGAAGAAGGCCTCTTTGCCAATAGTTTCACATACACGCGTTTTACAGATGATGCGAGTGTACCATGATAAATACAGGTCCTTATTAAAGCCATACAAGTCACGCAAGGATCAGCCTAAGTACAAAAATCAGCTTGAAGAATTTGAAAACTCTTCAAAATGCACTTTGTTTGACATCTGCACCTGCAAATGTGAGGAGTTTAGGAGATGCTCATGTGAAAAGAGTAAGAAAGTCCCTCCAAAAGAGCAGGATTTTTTAAATGACCAACGAACACGCAGAATAATGGTGATAGGAAGCATTGACATAGCACACACAAGACGATTACAAGCAAGAGAACATCGAAAGGAAATGGAAAAAGCACGTCTGGAATCCTCACAAACAACTAGTGCTGCTATAACCAATACGTCCAACTTACAAATCGAAACAGAGACAAGTGAACTTCAACAACTAGAAGAGATATCTGAAGATAATGAGGAAGATACAACCTCGACTCAATATGTAATATCAGAACAACAGATGCGTGAGCCACTGCCTTCATTAGCAATTACTTGTGATAGATTTAAAATGTCGGACAGAGCTGGGGCTGCTATTGCTTCTGCAGTATTGGCAGATCTTAAAATTGTTACTCCCGAAGACAAAGGGAATATTATAGACAGAAGTAAGCTAAGACGTGAAAGACAAAAACAGAGAAAGGAACTACAACAGATAGGAGAGCCAAAAACCATGCGGGGATTATACTTTGATGGCAGAAAGGATAAAACAATGATTCAAGTCCAGGAGAGTGATGGCTCTAACCACCAAAGAACCAAACGCGAAGAGCATATCAGCATAATATCTGAACCACACTCTCTGTACTTTGCACATGTGACACCTTCCAGTGGCAAAGCTAAATACATTTGCACAGCGCTAGTGAATTGCTTGAAAGAAAGGAATGTTGATATAGGGAACATCGCTGCAGTTGGCTGTGATTCGACAGTGGTTAACACTGGTAGTATTGGAGGCACAATAAGATTACTGGAAGAAGCCTTTAATAAGCCATTGCAGTGGCTGATATGCCTTTTACACCTTAATGAACTTCCATTGCGCCATCTGTTTCATCACTTGGATGGTACCACTACTGGACCAAGAGCATTTTCAGGCAATTTACAAGAATTAGCTACTTTCATTGTTAGGGTATACGCACCAATGTGGTTTCAGATAAAGCGTAAACCATTATGCCAATATGGTGCTAAACATATGTGTCATATGATTGTAAGAAGCCGGTATCTCCGTGAAGAGCTTAGGAGAGTACATGACTCAGTCATTCAGCGAAATGCATATTACGCAAATCAAGAAAACATTCTCATTGCAATGATAGCTGATGAAAGGGAGCATGTGCGTCAGTTGGGATTTAGGCGTATCATAAAAGCAAGGGCATGCATTCAAGAAACAGATGTTATCAGGTATTTTAAGGTGCCAGAAATAAATTTTTATGCCAAAGACTATACAGATCTCATTATGTGGCAAGATTTTCAGATAGCAGAACCACCGATAACCAAAGGAGTTTCTCTTGATGATATTGAATCATGCATCAAACATGGTACTACTCTTCATTCAGAATTATTTCAGTTTCCATGTCATACACAAGCCGTAGAGAGATGCGTCAAGCTCGTTACAGACGCTGCTGGATCAGTCTGCGGACCTACAAACAGAGACGGTTGGATTCGTGCTACATTAGAATCAAGGAAAAAACAGCCAAAATTTGACACAAAAGCAAATTACTAAATAGTCTTCAGCAAGAACCCTTTCTAGAGGGAGGTTGGTTGGGGAAAGGGTGGTAACTCCGCTAAGGCACGAAATAACGTTTCTTAACTGTCTCAAGCCAGTATAAAGGAGGAGAGACATCCTAATTTATTACTGTTCCCTTTTTCAAGTAAATACAGAATCATACTTAATTGTAATTTTTAAGTTAACTTCAGCCCTCTTGTGGCAGCTGAAGATATTAAGCATATGAAAAAGCATTTTTACCAAACGAATTCTTATCATTTAAGAATCTTAATCAAACTATTAGATAATTCTAAGATAAAATTTTATAATAGTTTGATAAACCTAAAATAGAAGCATTTTTTTTACCTTTTTACCCAAAATTGTGTTAACTTTAGCCCCCTGGTGGCAGCTGAAAATATTAAACAAATGAACTCATATTTTGGCAGGTATATATCGTCCACTACATGCAACTTTTAATCACTATTAGAACTTCATACTAGAAAAAAGTATTTTTCGCTCCACCCTAATGCCCACCTACCGCAATGCTTTGCATGTTTCCTGTGGTCTTAATAACGTAATGTAATAAACACGCTCATGAATATAAAGAGGAAATTTTATTACCTTCATAATTAAATATGTACGTTAAAATATTTCAGTTTTTATTCTCAGGTGAATTATATCCATGGTGCATTTTCTTGTATTTGTGTATATCTTTCTTCAATAATATAATGAATATCATCAGTATATTTACTGTATCTGTTTATGCTTGCTTTAAATTTACTCTTTCTATTTCAGATGTTATTGGTTTGATTTCATCACGATGGATTCAGCGGATTGACTCTGAACCCAAGCTTCCAGTTCCAGCTAAAAAGGGGCCAAAGGTGACACTGGAAGGGGTATAATTTGCAATCGGCTTGTACCAATATGCCACCTAAACAAACCAAAAGACATCGCATCATGTCACACACTCTTGGACGCAACAAAAGTACGAAACTATGCTCCGTTACTCCAGTATGGATCTGACATCCAGGACGTTGCCGACATACTGTACGAACAAAAATGTCGTAATGACTTCACACCTAAAAAGGTATTGGAGAAGCTTCAAGCCGAAAAAAGTGTATGCGCAGGAACACCTGACCCTAGTCCTGCAAAGTGTATTTTTTGTGAAAAAGGCAACAAATACATAAAAGGAAGTCGCACCTGTGAAAAACTAATCCAATGTGTTGACTTGCGAGTAGACAACATTTTTTGAGATGCAGCAGAGAGACAGGTGACCATGGAGCAGACAGAGTAAGAAATGAAACTGGACAAGAAGATAGTGGCCCTAACCTCGCGTGATATTGTGGCCGCCGAAGCTCACTACCATAAATCTTGTCACATCTCCAACACAAGGATTAGGCCAGAACGAAGAACTAGCAGTGGTGCTGAGGAACATGGGGATTCTGAAGCATATGCAATGACCGAGTCAACCGCCTTTGACATGTTGTTTGACTACGTCAATGAAGAACTAACTGGTAATCCACATGTCGCACGGATGACCGACCTTTCAGAAATGTTTACATGTATGCCCGAAGTGTTACTGAAATAAAAGCTTACACAAAGAAGTACATGCACCGCAAACTGGAGGTCGAGTTTGACTCAAGTCTCCACATTTTCCGGATTGACAAAGGCAGGCTTTTGAGTGTGCTCTGCAAACTAGCGCAAGATATTATAGAAATGAAGGAAAAATTTAGATATGAATATAAAAAATGATGAAAACATGGAACAGTTACTAGTGAAAGTAGCATTTCACCTAAGGAATAAAATAAAGGAAGCAAGCAATGAGCAGGTTTGGCCTTTTTGTCTTAGTGAACTTGATGCCAAATACGTCGACACTCTGCCCCTTCTACCAGCATTCTTAACGGCTTTACTTACTGGTGAATCTACATGCTGCGAATTTTTAAATTCGGGTGTGCTGACCAGCTAGAAGTGCCTCTGGATCAGTGCTCCCTTAGCTAAGTAATTCCAGTGCGGAGGATGGCAATATATATATATAATAGAAGAAATGATGCATTGATGAAGTAATGGTGACTTCTTTTATGTTATAAATAAATTACAAAAAGTATCCTTACAAAATGCATGGTGTAGATTAGATTAAGTAGTTTAGTGTTTTATGCTATCATTCATTTTCCACTGTCCTCTAATGAGTAATTGGGTACATAAAATAAATGTACGCATGGTGTGAATTAACTAAGCAGCTATTCTTTTCATTATACTTTTTCTTACTTTCCTATAAATCTTCCTTCACAACGATTTTCTGTCAACAATGGCAGGCGGATGAGGGAAACCTTGTCTGCTCTATACTTTCCTAATAGTGATATTTCTATGTGAAAGCTTTACACGTCTGTAAGTGTTAGCATGATATGAGAATGTTCAGAATTCTTTATTTTCATTTGTTTTACTTCTTTCTTGAGCTAACTTAGAGTCGATCTTAGGAGCTTTGTTAGCCTGTAACTATGTAACATTCTCCATCAAAATCTAAGTTTGCTTATTAATCGTGAGGAATAAAATATGGTTGTAAAAGACAATACGGTTCATATTTCTATGCCACAAAACTAAAGAGTAAACTTTATTCAACAATTTTAGTAATCTTATTAAATTCAGACATGGTTTCTTGTCACACTGATACGTTACAAAAGTGTCAGTGTGACAAGAAAATTCACATCTGAAGTTAAATGGTGATTACGTTGTGACGTTATTCTAAAACAAGCATCTAATTACAATATGACGCTTCAAATATACAGGGTGTACATAAAGTCAGGATCTATTTTTGTGAAGCACTTGGAAATTATATGGAATTCAATCATAAAATGATAAAGTGGTAACATTTATTAAATAATTAAGAGTAGGATTCGACGTGACGCCCATCAGTATCCCTGTACAGCTCAAATCGTTCCGCAGCATTTCTAAACACATTCTGGAGCATTTGCGGGGTTATGTTATCTGCAGCAGTTAGTATACGTGTACGTAAGTTTTCAAGACTCGTAATCTTCGTCTAATAGACGTGCGATTTGATAAAGCCCCATGCAAAGAAATCTAAAGGGGTTAAATCTGGTGATCTCGCTGGCCAATGTCTGTTGCTTCCGCGTCCGATCCAGCGATTTGGAAAACGTCCATTTAGATAATCCTGAACAATTTTGGCATAGTGACAAGGAGCACCATCATGTTGATAGACGACGATACTAACAATCCTATCCCCGTCGTCTATCAACATGATGGTGCTCCTTGTCACTATGCCAAAATTGTTCAGGATTATCTAAATGGACGTTTTCCAAATCGCTGGATGGGACGCAGAAGCAACAAAAGACCTTGGCCAGCGAGATCACCAGATTTAACCCCTTTAGATTTCTTTGCATGGGGCTTTATCAAATCGCACGTCTATCAGACGAAGATTACGAGCCTTGAAAACTTACGTACACGTATACGAACTGCTGCAGATAACATAACCCCGCAAATGCTCCAGAATGTGTTTAGAAATGCTGCGGAATGATTTGAGCTGTGCAGGGATACTGATGGGCGTCACGTCGAATCCTACTCTTAATTATTTAATAAATGTTACCACTTTATCATTTTATGATTGAATTCCATATAATTTCCAAGTGCTTCACAAAAATAGATCCTGACTGTATATAATTATGCAATTTATGCATGCTTTAAGCATAATAATAAATTGTCATTAGACGCATTAAAGGACATAAAAGGTTTTGCAATATACTGTGCATTGTATATACTGTACCTTGAATTTACCTTGAAGCGCTTCTGCTTCAAGGGTGCGCTACTCCCACAGTGCTCAGCGTCTCCTGAGGCGGGGCCACGACGTAGTCGCCACCCATCTTTTTTCTTGCTTCTACCATACGATTTGGTCCCTATTGAATTTGTGGGGCTGGTCTGGCAGAGGAATACCCTGACACTGTGGGTTGGTCGGGTATGTTGGCTAAAAACATGTCCAAGTGTTTTTTAAAAGTATCTACTGGGACTGCACTTATATCTCTAAGGTACTGAGGCAAGGAGTTAAACAGGCGAGAACCCTGCCTAGAGATACTATTATATTGAAGGGTTTGAATCCTTCTCAGACTGTTTGGTGGGAGGTGATATTTTTTACACATTCTGCCAGTTCTTGTTAAGGTGGGCACAATTGGTTCAGTATGGGGGCAACTAAAAGCCCTTCTAGAATTTTCCAGGTGTAGATTAGGATGTATCTCTCAAACCTTCTCTCTATGGAATAAAGGTTGAGGCCTCTGAGCCTATCCCAGTAGTTTAATTTGTTTTTACTCACCTGTTGCCCATCAGGTTGTTTAATATACGAGGTAAAGGTTCTTTGTAGGCCCTCAATTTTTTGCAATTCATTCTGTTTGTGGGGAAACCATAATTGAGAGCAGTAGTCAATGCGTGGAAGGACAAGTGATTTCCACAGGGTAAGCATGGTCATACTGTCCCTAGTTCTGAATGTCCTCAGTATATATCCTATTAGTTGTTTGCATGATGAGGTTACTTTGTCAATGTGCCTGTTGAATGTTGCATCTTCAGATAATATAATCCCTAGATCCCTGACATGATCAGTTTGTACAATATCTTTTCCTGTGGGTCCAGTGTAGTTGAATTGTTCTTTCAGGTATTTATTTGGTCCATACTTAATTAGTTCAAATTTGTCTTCATTGAAGGCCATATTGTTTGCATCTGCCCATGCATATATAGTTTGTAGATCTTTTTGTAGCTCTACACAGTCTTCTTTTTCTGTAATTGGTCTTAGTATTCTGGTATCATCTGCGAATGACAGGAGAGAGCTTCCTAGGTTACAGTTTATATTGTTTAGCATTATAATGAATAGAATTGGTCCTAGTACTGTGCCTTGCGGCACTCCACTAATCACTTCTTTTTCTATAGATCTTGCTCCATTTACAATTGTTATTTGTTTTCTGTCAGAGAGAAAGGCATGGATCCATTTTCCTATTTTTCCACAAATACCAAGTTCTTTTAGTTTATGGAATAATATACCATGGTCAACCTTGTCAAAAGCTTTTGCAAAGTCTAGATAGATGACATCAACATTGTGGTTTTCTCCCAAATATTGTAGGATTGTATTGCAATGGTCTATAAGTTCAGTAAGGCAGGATCTCTTGTGTCTGAAGCCATGTTGAAAGTCTTCTAAGAGATGTTCATTTTCTATAAAACTGACAATGTGCCTTTTCAGGACTTTCTCAAATATTTTAATAATATGGGAAGTCAAAGATATGGGTCTATAGTTCTTGGCTTCCTTTCTTTTGCCTCCTTTGTAGATTGGGGTAATATTTGCTTGTTTCATGATTGGTGGTATTCTACTGGTGTCTAGTGAGGATCTCCACAGGATTTTCAAAGGCAGAGATAAAGTATGTTTGCATTCCTTAAGAATCTTGGCTCCAATTCCATCTGGACCAGGGGCTGAACTCCCCGGTAGCTCTGTTATTGCCTGTTGTATATCTCTAGTGGTTATTTGTATATCTTCCAATAATGGTCTGTCTTGGTCATTTTCTTCTCTATCAAAAAATGCTGTAGTTTTTATTTTCTTTGCTACTACAGGGGTACTCCAGCTTAAAGCATATTGAGATTGTAGAATGTTTGCCATTTCCTGTGTATTAGATGTGAGAGTTAGTCCATCTTTAGCAAGCAATGGGCCAATGCTCGTTTTGATAACTGCTTTGCGTTTAGCATAGCTAAAGAAGAATTTGCTATTTTCCTTTATAGTGCCAATAGCTTTGTGTTCATTATCAATATTCTCTCTTATGGTTGACTCCTTTATTTTAAGTTCTAACATCAGTATCTGATTCCGGATGTTACTATGTCTTGTATCACTTAATTGCTTTGTCAGTTGTTTAGATAGCTTTGTTCTCTTTCTCATAAGTGTCCTTCTGTATCTGTGCTCTTTTGTCCGGTGCTTCTGTGCACTATCGTTTTTCTTTGGTGTGTGTTTGTATAATGCTGATGACAGCAGGTATTGTATTCTACTCCAGCATTCTTCTGGCTTTAGGTTTTCTAATTCATCTTCCCAGTTTATTTCTCCCAGACAGTTATTTATTGATGTCCAGTCTGACTTGTGCAGGTTTAGGTCAGAGTATGGCAAGTTCGTTTGGCATGGGTCTTGCTTACATTTGTGGAGGGACAAGTTTGTGAATATGTGCATGACATTGTGGTCGGAGTGTATAGTTGGTGTTATAACAATGTGGTCAATTGTAGTTGCATTATTTGTCAGCACTAAATCTAGGATATTATTTTTTCTAGTTGGGCAGTGGACATGTTGTACTAGGAGCAGTTTTTCCATAAACTCATTCAGGTGTTTTGATTTGGACCTTTTTGTCCCTGATTTCATACCACCATATTGGTTCCAGGTGCAATTTGGGAGATTAAAGTCTCCTGTAATGATTAAGTCTCTTGTTGAGTCTACAATAGCTGGGCATTGCCTGATTTTTTCCAGAACTTCAGTGAGCTCTAGATGGGAGCTATCTGGGGGGCTATAGATATTCACTAGTATTATGTCTTCTTTATTTATGCTGAGCATGATGATTAGGAGTTCACAGGCTCCATTTGAGTATGCCATGAGCAGTTCACTTTGAATGTTTTCAGGGATGTACATCAGGACACCACCATTTAGACGGTCTTCTCTGTCACATCTATGGGTGGTGTACCCTTTGATTGCAATTTCACTACTCATGATCATGGGGTTCAGGTGTGTTTCTGTGAGGGCTATAACTGTGCTAGTAGTGTTTTCCACTAGGCTCTTTAGGTAAGGTACTTTGGTATGGTTTGAGTTTGGGTAAAGGCCCTGGATGTTTAAGTAATTATTGATACATTTGTGGAGCCATTTGTTTCATCTCCCACATATAGGGCATTTGTAGGGTTCCTGCTGGGGTTCTCGTTTGCTTTTGTATGAGGAGCCCAAGTGAGCTTTGAATGTCTTGTATTTGTTTTATGAGGTGGTAAAACCCCAATGGGGTTTCATGGTTGCTTGCTGTACTATTTTCACCAGTGGGCTTACCTGGACCCGCTACATCAGCATAAGATCTGGGTGCAGGAATGGTATTTGGTCTTGGGTTTTCTTGCATCCCTTGGGCCAAATAGTGCTGATGGATAGTAGGCTCACTATCCTGGTATTCTCTCCGTTGAGTTTGATGTGGTTGGAATCGGATTGTTCCCTTCAGGTGGGCCAGATTGCAGTTCTCTTTAAAACAACTTCTTTCCCACCATGAGCTCTGGCAAATTTGGGGATGAAAATAGGGACATCTTGCATTGGATCTACATCCAGAAATGCCATTCCCATCGTGTATAAATTTTTTGCAGAGGTGGGTGAGCAAATGGGCATTCTCTTCCCTTAAGTCCATATTTACACAAGCCCCTCCTGTAATACTTGCATACTGGCTTCTTGTTTTCACTTTTGGCTTTTTGGTGACTGTGTACAGTGGGGTTGTTCACTTTGTTGAAGGTCTTATGTCTATTTCCTGTTCTTGTTTTTCTCTTTTGGTGCCCTTTTTGCTTGCAGTTCCCTCTCTCTAGGGTCTCATCCTGAGGGTTTCTCACTTTTTCAGCAAGCTCTGCATTTGCAATGATAATTTCCTCCTCCTGTAACTCACCTGCCATTCTACTTCAAGCTCTTCAAATTGCCTGTCATAGTCATCGCAAATTTGACGAGCACATTAAAGCATGAGAATTTCTTTTTGAATTTTGAAGGATGAGTAGGAAATAAATAGGTAGTTCACTACAACTGTAGTGTATCCATAGTCTGCATTCATCACATTTTAATGCATGTAGGCTGCAGTCTAATGCACATTTTATGCATGGGTTTCTGTTTTCTTCCTCTGCCATGTTGACTTGCACACTGGTTTTAGTGTGGAGAACAGTCACCACTGAGTCCATTTTTTGTAGTATTCGTAGATATTGAAATATTGGTTGCAGAAAGTTTTTTGTATTATCGAAATGAATTGAATTGAATTGTACTTTGTCACAAATTTGCAATTTTTTTTTTTATTGATTTTGTTTGTTATAAACCTAATGAAACAACTTATCATATGTAATTTTCTATAACGAAAAATGTTCTAGCATACAACCTCTATTCATTTGCAGAACCATATTATCATCAAATTCCTATGTTGGAGGCTTCGCAAATTTCTAAAAAAAAAATTATTCACAGTATTATACAGAATAGTATATATATATATATATATATATATATATATATGAAGCACTTGAACACACACACAACAATATATATATATATATATATATATATATATATATATATATATATATATATATATATATATACAGGGTGTCTCAGAAGCCGAGCACCATAGTTTTATTCAGATTTACGATGTTTACGAGTCGAAATGGTTTATAAGTGATGTTTAATTACAACATATGTTCGGTAATGTTTGAATAATAAAATTAATAGTAGGTACAGTTAATCAAAAAGCTATCTTGATTAAATTGAATGAAGCTACATTAGCCAATGGTACGCGACTTCTGAGACACCCTGTATATATATATATATATATATATATATATATATATATATATATATATATATATATATATATATATATATATATGGGAATGAACTGAGAATGGTTCCCTGAGTTTTTTATGATACACACAGACCGTGCATGGAACAAGGAACTCTTCTGGGATAATTAAATCCACTATAGTCCGAATAAGTAATGGTAAATGACAAATACCATAGTTTTTCTTTTTCATGATGCAAGCCCGACGTGGGCAACGGGTCTCTCGCAAAGAGGTCCCATAAATATAGCTTCCCTCACCAGCTATCTGCAAAGCAGAGGGGATCCAGCTTTGGGACATGGATCTAGGGTTTAAGGCAGCCTAGCCCCACTACATTTAGAACCTCAATATAAGTAAAAGACTCGTTGCATTCACGTCGGATTGAATAAATCAAAGAAAAAGGGGTAACTATTATATTTTTAGCCAAAACCAAAACTTAAACCTCAACTGGCAGAATTGAGCGTCCACTTTTCAAGGCACATAACATGTCCATTGTGAGAGACCCGTTGCCCACGTCGGGCTTGCATCATGAAAAAGAAAAACTATGGTATTTGTCATTTACCATTACTTATTCGGACTATAGTGGATTTAATTATCCCAGAAGAGTTCCTTGTTCCATGCACGGTCTGTGTATCATAAAAAACTCAGGGAACCATTCTGAGTTCATTCCCATCATGAAACGGACATGTTATGTGCCTTGAAAAGTGGACGCTCAATTCTGCCAGTTGAGGTTTAAGTTTTGGTTTTGGCTAAAAATATAATAGTTACCCCTTTTTCTTCGATTTATTCAATCCGACGTGAATGCAACAAGTCTTTTGCTTATATTGAGGTTCTAAATGTAGTGGGCTAGGCTGCTTTAAACCCTAGATCCATGTCCCAAAGCTGGATCCTGTCTGCTTTGCAGATAGCTGGTGAGGGAAGCTATATTTATGGGACCTCTTTGCGAGAGACCCGTTGCCCACGTCGGGCTTGCATCATGAAAAAGAAAAACTATGGTATTTGTCATTTACCATTACTTATTCGGACTATAGTGGATTTAATTATCCCAGAAGAGTTCCTTGTTCCATGCACGGTCTGTGTATATCATATATATATCAATATATATATATATATATATATCATATATATATATATATATATATATTTTGATAGACAGATAGATAGACAGGCCCGCAAGGGAAACAAAAGTGATACAGAAGATGTGGAAAACTTTTTCGCCTCAAAAAAAAAAAAACCCCTTTCCAGAACATGGAATGAAAGAGAAATGAACATTTTGAAGACGAATCCACGTCACTTCTCTCTCATTTCAGTGATCTCAAAAAAAGGTCTTTTAATCCACAAAGTTTTTCACGTTTTTTATATTTTCTTTATATATAATATATATATAAAAGGCAGAGAATTTTTTTTATTTCCCCTCTCATAAACCCACGCCTTCCCCCATATCTCTTCTTCTCCCACCTTGACCAACTTATCCTCAAACTGAGTTTCCCCATTTCCCTGCCAAATCCTCTGGTTCTCTATGGAGATAACCCGGATCAATGAAAGAAAGCCACCCCAGCCTTCTTTAGTTAACTTTATAAGGCTAACTAACGAAAATATCACGACCTAACCTAACCATTCGTTAGGTCAATTGTACGCCCTTGACGATTGGTTAGGTTAGGTCGTTATATTTTCGTTAGTTAGCCTTATAAAGCTAACTAAAGAAGGCTAGGGGTGTCTTTCTTTCATTGATCCGCTAACCCTCATGCTCCCCATCCAAAACCGTTATCTAACCTCATCCAACTTTATCCAACGTGACATAACTTAATTCAGCATCCCACACATCAGTCTTCCTCCCAAACCTAACCTTACTAAGCCTAGCTCAACCTGACTTCTTAAAGAGCGGCTTTTATTCATAGACTGAAGAAAACAGATTACAGAATAATAATCAGAGAGAACATTAATTAGGGTTAGGTTTTGCTTCACAACCAGACGTTGCTAGGAACACTTCTACGAAATGACTACGCTTTAATTCATGCAGAAATCAGATTTGGGGTACGTGTAAAATACTTGTATTAATGACAAGATTCAATGCAAATAACCTGACCATTTTTTACAAAAATTCTTAGTAATGGCTGCGGTTGCTAAGCAAATTAGTTCATATGGAAGTGACGTCTCTGGTTAATATTTAATCTGTGGTCATATCAAAGCCTACCTACATTTAGTCAGGCCACGCTTGTACAAAATTCATACTCTCTTGTGAAATCGAGGAAAAGTCAGTGAGACCGTGAATTGACAAAAATACCACAGCCATCAAAATTTGTAGCTACAGTATACTGCGCGAGTGGACCAACTACTGTAGATATAGGCAGGTAAAATGCGTGGCCCAATAGTACAGATACATACCGAGAACAGTACATTCTTACAAAAGATGAATAAATATAGGAATAAAGAATGAGTGCAAATTATATATATATATATATATATATATATATATATATATATATATATACATATATATATATATATATATATATACACATTTAACTGCAATGACCACGCAGTATATTAATGTATAGAAACGACGTAAGTATAGAGGAGCGTTCTGCACACGAGGAAGAGAAATAACGAACAAATGAAAAATGAGGTAACCGCCCGAGAATCGAACCCAGGATCTTCCGATTGCCAGTCAGATATGCTATCCACTACACCACGGGCCTCGATCAGTCAGAAGTCGTAATTCTCCTACATAGGCATTGGTTTCTGCCCTATGTAGGAGAATTACGACTTCTGACTGATCGAGGCCCGTGGTGTAGTGGATAGCATATCTGACCGGCAATCGGTAGATCCTGGGTTCGATTCCCGGGCGGTTACCTCATTTTTCATTTGTTCGTTATTTCTCTTCCTCGTGTGCAGAACGCTCCTCTATACTTACGTCGTTTCTATACATATATATATATATATATATATATATATATATATATATATATATACACAAACTCAGAATGGTTCCCTGAGAACATTATATGTTAAACACAGACCGTGCATGGAACAAGGAACTCTTCTGGGAAAATTAAATCCACTATAGTCCGAATAAGTAATGGTAAATGACAAATACCATAGTTTTTTTCCTTTTTCATGATTTTAGCCCGACGTGGGCAACGGGTCTCTCGCAAAGAGATCCCATAAATATAGCTTCCCTCACCAGCTATCTGCAAAGCAGACAGGATCCAGCTTTGGGACGTGGATCTAGGGTTTAAAGCAAGCCTAGATCCCTACACTCAGAACCTCTATATAAGTAAAAGACTCGTTGCATTCACGTCGTGTTGAATAAATCAAAGAAAAAGGGGGTAACTATTGTATTTTTAGCCAAAAAAAACAAAACTTAAACCTCAATGTCCCGGTTGAGGTTTAAGTTTTGTTTTTTTTGGCTAAAAATACAATAGTTACCCCCTTTTTCTTTGATTTATTCAACACGACGTGAATGCAACGAGTCTTTTACTTATATAGAGGTTCTGAGTGTAGGGATCTAGGCTTGCTTTAAACCCTAGATCCACGTCCCAAAGCTGGATCCTGTCTGCTTTGCAGATAGCTGGTGAGGGAAGCTATATTTATGGGATCTCTTTGCGAGAGACCCGTTGCCCACGTCGGGCTAAAATCATGAAAAAGGAAAAAAAACTATGGTATTTGTCATTTACCATTACTTATTCGGACTATAGTGGATTTAATTTTCCCAGAAGAGTTCCTTGTTCCATGCACGGTCTGTGTTTAACATATAATGTTCTCAGGGAACCATTCTGAGTTTGTGCATACTAAACGGACGTGTTTCGTGCCTTGAAAAGTGGACGCTCAATGTCCCGGTTGAGGTTTAAGTTTTGTTTTTTTTGGCTAAAAATACAATAGTTACCCCCTTTTTCTTTGATTTATTCAACACGACGTGAATGCAACGAGTCTTTTACTTATATAGAGGTTCTGAGTGTAGGGATCTAGGCTTGCTTTAAACCCTAGATCCACGTCCCAAAGCTGGATCCTGTCTGCTTTGCAGATAGCTGGTGAGGGAAGCTATTTATGGGATCTCTTTGCGAGAGACCCGTTGCCCACGTCGGGCTAAAATCATGAAAAAGGAAAAAAACTATGGTATTTGTCATTTACCATTACTTATTCGGACTATAGTGGATTTAATTTTCCCAGAAGAGTTCCTTGTTCCATGCACGGTCTGTGTTTAACATATATATATATATATATATAAAGTAGATAAATATTAATACAGAAATGAATGAAAAAAATTAGGTGGAGAGAGCATGTGGTCACAAATAACGCTGAATAACTCCTCCTTTCCATCATATAACCAAATCCTATAGGTTTTGGTCATATCACGGAAGAGATCTACGAGAAGCGGTGTTGCTACGAGGAAACGACGTCCCCTTCCACCAAATTCTCGGCAAATTTAACCGAGTGTAATGTAACATAACCTAACATAATTTAATGCAATCTAACATCACCTAACCTACGCAGGTTACACTTTAAAAACTTTTATTTACAAAGAGAAGAATTGAACGTTTCATTGACAATAAAAATATAATAAAATTTTTATGGATGCCATTTCAAAGAAATTTCTATTCTAACACACACACACACACACACACACATACATACATATATATATATATTAAATAAAGATGTACTGAATACTAAAATTCACCAAATACCAAATACTGAATATTCGGTGTAAAACTATTCGGCCGAATACCGAATATTAGTTTTATTTGGGTTATTAGGCGTCAACGAAAAAAAAACTGAAGCCTTTATCGGTTTCACAGTAGACAGAATTAATAGTAAATGTGAGCAAAAGCAGTATGTTTTAACCACCAAAAATCTACCAGGTTCCCATGAACACTCGTGAAAACATTGCAACTGCATTGACTTCTATATTGCAAGAATGGTCAATAGAGAGCGATCGTGTGTATGCAGTTGTGCTCGACAATGGCCGTAATATTACTAAAGCTGTTCGCGTTCTCAAAATGACTTCTGTTGCTCGTGCGAATCATACTTTAGCACTTGCAGTTAATGAAGCCCTTCATAGCCAGAAGTCTTTTTCAAATATATGCTCAATTACTCGCCGAATCTGTTCGCATTTTAATCATTCATCTCCAGCCTGTGACAGACTTAAGGAAATCCAGAAAGCAAC